>JAQJVL010001905.1:0-136359 GCA_035578905.1 Stictocephala bisonia
TAGATGAATAGGCCTCCAGTGTTCATGTCCATTTCGCAAGTGACAACTTTTTTCAGTCTAGCTAATAAGTGAGGGAAGACAGAAATTATGACCTGAACTAATTTCTTATGCTGAAATATTTATCAGGGTAAATTGTTACAAGGCAGCATCGTCCAAAAGGCCTGACGTCTACAGAAATAAAGGTGTTGGGTAAATGAGTAGCAGCCCTCTAGTGGAGGATGTCACACAACTGAGAGGCAATATAAGACATATGAATGTCGCAATACATGAAGGTAAACACATCTACTTATTTTCTCTACTGAATACAATTCAGTACATTTAATTTATCTTCAACATAACATAGGTACTAAGAAGGGGCTCCTGTTCTATTTAGAATAAAAAACCATAAGTAACCATAAGTCTGTTATATTTCAAGAAATTGAGTCATATAGATTTGTTCTAATAAAATATCAGGCAAATATTATCTCAGTCACTGACTAAAATGGTTTCAAAATAAGTTTAGCTATGTTCGAAACTTAATCAGAGTAAAAAACAGCAGTGCCATTGTGATTAATCGATTAGGGATTAGCATTACGGTTAATTTCACACAGCCTACTCTATGCCTGGAGCTATTTAGACATTAACTACTACAAAATATAAAATTGAAATTGTCGACATTTATTGCAACTAATGTTTACAACGCTAAATTTTTCGGAATGGAAAAGTCACATTAAATTATAGTTTACCACTACGTTTTAAATCACACTCAGTATTTTGATAAATGAATACTTTTTTTCAAACTAGTTTGGATACATGATTTATAATTAGACCTTTACGTGTGAAAACATTAAAATGTAAGCTATGTTGTAAATAGTTTTTCTATGAACGTAAATACCTGACTTTCGTTATCTGCTGTATGTAATTCCTCTACTTTCATCGATTTTAAATTGCTTGAATATAGATTTTAGTAGAGGGCTTAAGATGCCAAAACTATTCGTTTCCAATGTAATAACCTAGTTTACAATCAATACTATTCTATGTATTGGTTGTGTTTTCAAATCATGTGTTTTGCTTACTTGCAACAATTAATTTATTGGTGAGCAATTTATTTAATGTTAAAATGGAAAAGGCTTTTAAGCTGTTGTTTTCTGCCTCTTCGTATTGCACATATTACTTTTGGCTAATTAAAAAAACTAAAACTATTTTTTTAAACCACCTAAAGTAATCAAGTTTAGTGCCGTAAATAAAATACTTCATATTTTAACTCATATCCTAAAAGCATGCCCCATGCGGTACAAATTCTTTTTTTTAATAAATGTCTTTGTTGTTCAATTATATGTTCTACGTACAATACCACTCATGGCGTCACCCATAACAATAAAATGAATGTTATTCGTTATTTATAAACAGCATGTTAACATTTTGTGCTTTTCCCAAACAACATCCTTTAATTCCCTGGATATATGTTCAGTTCATTTATGTATCTCTCTACGACTGTGACATGCGGTCCGCTTATTAAGCTTAAGCTTCATAAGTTAAAAGGTTCTCAGTTCGAACTCAATCAGACTCGTAACACCAGATTAAAGAGACCAGCTGATAGCTATAGACTGTTTGTCATTGGGCTATTAATTAATGACACTTTTTAAGGAATAGTCAACCTTAGTTTGTAACAATGACTTCATTCGCTCATCTACACTCATCACACTAATTCAAAATCAATATTCACCCATATCTGAACAATCTGCGTCTGAAGAATAAATAAATATTTATTTGTTTCACGGTACAAACAGTTTTATAATTGTTTTAATTTTATTTTCTTACTGTCTACACAGTGGCATTTTTAACATTGTATTATAACGTTGTTGAGGGACAACGGTCCAACCCCCTTTGTCAAAATTTTAAGTGGACCTCCCGGGATTTGAATCCGTGAACCTAATATGCATATGAAGCAGAATTGCTAACCACTAGGCTAGCAAGAGGCTTATATTGATGTAATATTGACAATCGATTACATTCTCAAGCATAACTTGTACTTCACATGATCATTGGTGACTGACGATAAAGCCTATCTATACAAAACTTAACAATAAGATACATACACAATAAGATTTAGTAAACATTGACAGAAATTCTACCATTGATTTTATTCACAATCAAGGATTCTACTGAGTCACAGTATACTGTTATCAAGTTTTCCCTAACAGTCTATTTTTATACATCATATTTCCTATGATATGGGTGAAAGGTTGCAAATTTTGCAAAGAAGAAAAAAGAAACATATTGTGATTATATACTTTCATCATCTTGATAAGTTGCGTATTTGTTATACTTTAATTACCATGCGTTTCTGCTTATTGGTCTTCTCACGAATCAATGGGAAGTATAGCAATAAAACAAGCTACATCAGGAGACAGATTTCAGATATTATATAGAACTGATAGCAAAACTATATTTCAATAGCCAGAACAACCTGCAAATCCATCCAAAACGTACTGTATTGATGAACTTGCATCGTGTCTCAAATATATGTTCACTACATCCAGAAGAGGGGGAAGTTACCTGAGCATCGATGAATATATGCTGAAGTTGAAGTAGAAAGGTAGATCGTCGTTGAAATAGTACCTGCTTTTGAAACCTATAAAAAAGGAGGAAAAATTCGGTAAATGTAAGATACTGGCTGTTGTTTTGATTTCAACGTTTACTCAGGTAAATAAACAGAAGATGCTATTGGAACTAGAGAGTAGCAGAAACGTTTTCATCTACAAGGTGAGGCAATACAAATAAAGAAGTCCTGTAACTTGACCGCTTTAAGTTAACCGTTCTCCATAACCACTGTACGTGGATGGTTGGGTGGGATGGAAGTAAATCTAGGAAATGGTGGAAAAAAGATTTCTATAAACTTCTTTTGATTGCTGTGTAAAATGGAAGTATTTTATTTAAGCATTATAGCACACAAAAATTATCTCTTCGATGAATCATGATACCGATACCTGAGCAGTGAGCAGCGTCTTTTTAAAGGAAGACAAACAATACTACCGTGGAAAGAATGATGAGCTGTGATAGAGTCTTCAAAAGAGCAAAGCTTACGTTAAATGTCTGCCCTCACTTACCAATCGAAGGAAATCATTGTCGGGAAGTCTAATACTATGATTGGGCCGGACGGTAAGTGACCTACGTATTATATTTAGCGCATGAAAGGGTTTCAGTAGCAGAGGGGAATCGTTATACCGCTTAGCTGCCTTATTTCACGGGCGTGACTAACTTTAGCCTTCAAGTACTTAAATTTCACAGTGTTTAGTTAAAAAATAATAAATTTAATGAACTGTACAAATTGATTTGGTTGGTATTTATTGTTTACATTATTATTTATGGAGTTATTGTTATTATTAATTAATTGTTAATTAATACCAAACAATGATTTGATTTAATCGTTGTAAGATTTATTAGTTAGGGTTAATAAAACCAACCAATTACAGCTGCTGATGGCGTAGTGGTCGGGCATGCTGTTGCACCGCCAGCATTAAGTCTCCCGTCATTCTGGTCGCTATGGTTTTTTTAATGAAATTACACGAGAGGGAATACTAGTTATCTGGCTCACTTCC
The DNA here is from genome assembly GCA_035578905.1 of Stictocephala bisonia. Classification (NCBI taxonomy): domain Eukaryota; kingdom Metazoa; phylum Arthropoda; class Insecta; order Hemiptera; family Membracidae; genus Stictocephala; species Stictocephala bisonia. Next base: position 3,582 of record JAQJVL010001905.1, read on the forward strand.
ACCACTAAGTACTTTTCCCTCGCACCAGTGCATTCAGTAGGTCACTTCCTAAGCCACCAATCTATAATGCCGCGGGTCTAACGACTTACAGTATCGACTCTTCCATTGCAGCACTGTGGAGCTATCAACGCTACAAGTAGCTAGCCCGTACAAGTACGCTGCTTTACTGTTGTATTGCATTGTATCTTGCAAAGAAGGGGAAAATAACAATAAAAAATAATATGGCAGATTATTATCCATAATCAATTATCTAATCACGTAAATGAATGTCACAATGCAGATATACGCACTACTGTCGGCTAGCCGATAGAGTCACTAGCGTCGTGCTTATCGAGTGTCACGAATGTATTATTAGACTGTGCTACTTAACGTGTTGGCAACTAGGATAAGTAGGCATTTATGAGGATTAGGCTTCACATTAATGATTTAAAATAAATTGTTCATAACCAACTAAATCTGACACATGTTTTTTTAAGTTCCATATATAATCCTTCATAGTTTGAGCAATTGTTGGACTTTTCAGAAAAAGGGCAATCCAAAAGAGGAGTTTACTTATTTGATTCTATAATTATCCTTTCCCGTTCAGATTGCTCATTCTCAAACCAGTTTTAGAAAGAAAGGGTTTTCATGTTATTTTATTTCCAATGGCCTATCGCCCATCTACCTTATCTTCGCACAGAGGATTGAAAGCACACCAACCTGCCCTTCACACTTATACCTACACAGCCACCCTGCACACATAGGCCAGAAGGCCCATCCATCTGCTCTTTGCAAAGAGGTTTGGGCACGGCTACAGGACGGTGTACCAGATGATCTTAAAGGTTATTCAATAATTTAAATTAAAAAAAAAACACAAATGCCTTTAAGGTAAAATTTAATTGTAAGCTTATAACTTACATCTACTCCAAATAACATCAACTCCTTAAGTAAAGGCCTTGAGAGGTATGGTATCAGAGATGTTTCACATCTTTGGTTGAATTCATTTTTGAACTATCAATCTCATCAAGTTCAAATTTCAAATAAACTGTCCACATCAAAACAGCTGCGTTTTGGCACCCCCAGGGATCAATACTTAGCCCACTTTTATTTTTGATCTATGTCAATGATATTGGTTCATCGCTGCAGCATTTATTGTTTTTAATTTATTTATTAGACGCCGATCGTCAAGATATGGGCGAATATGGATTTCGAATGAGTGTGATGAGTGTAGATGAGCGAATGTAGTCATTGTTACAAACTAAGGCCGACTATTCCGTAGAAAGTGTCATTAATTAATAGCCCAATGACAAATGAACAGCCGGTGATTATATCAGCTGATCCTTCTCAAAATGTATTGACTCTGATTGGGATCGAACTGAGAACCTTTAGCACATGAAGGTAAACCAACTACGCTACCGACCATTGTATGACCAATGCATGGTCAACTCGTCCAATATGCCGATGACACGTATCTTTGCTTTAGTGAAAACTGTAAAGAAAATCTAGAATTAAACGTTTACGTAGATTTAAACAGTTGTGCTCAGCATTTATGATATGCTGAACCTTAAAACAAACTCAACAAAATCACAGGTCATCAACTTTTGTTTGAGACCCACTGATTTTGGAAGGAGCCCCTCAGTGTTACTGGTGGATTATGTGCTAGAAGAAGTACAGTCCACCAAATTCCTTGGAATATACCTCGAAAGAGGTTTGACATGGAATGACCATATAAATAGTGTCTGTTCTAAATTATCCTCGGGCATTTATGTACTGAGGACTCTCTCTAAATCTAATTCAGATACTGATGACGGCATTTTATGGTCTCATTTACCCTCACCTTTCCTATGGACTTAGGGAAGTAGTGTTAATAGTGAATTCTTGAGGGTGTTCAGACTCCTAAAGAAGGCAGTCTTATTCTTATCTTTTTAAATTTGTAAGGCAGTATTCTTACAAATTTAAAGAGCAGAGAGTCGTGCAAAATAATTTTTAAACAACTCAAGCTCTTGGCTCTGCCTTGCTTGTATATTTTAGAAACAATTCTATATTGTAAGTCCAAATGTAACCTGATAAGGGGCAGTGACATACATAATTATAATACAAGAGGCAGAGATGGCTACCGTACTGAGCAACACAGCAAGGTAGTCTATGAACACCTTCCCTCGCAGGTGGGTATTAAACTAATTAACAGCTTGCCTAAAGAAATGAAAATTGCTCCAAATTCAAAAATATTTTGGACTCGCTTGAATGGCATACTGTTGACTCAGGCTTTTTACAGCGTTGGGGAATTCCTAGCACAACTGGGATACCAACTTAATTTACTAAACTCATACCGTTGACTTAAACACTATAGATTGTTTTGTGTGAATGCCCCACTTGTATGTAATTGTTGTAATGAATTAATGACTTAGATAGGGTCTTAGGTTAATTTTATTTTAACTGACTATTTGAATTTGGTGATACAATGTAGGCCTATGTAAAATTGGCAATAAAATGCAATAAAGGATTTTTTATTATTATTATTACTTTATATAGTAAGATCTACATCGTAACATTTTAATTGTCCTTGAATGATTTACAGTTTTGAGGACCCTGCTGTTTTTCTATGAAAATAATCGACTACGCATCTTTTTAATTCTTTTTACTCTATGTGACGGTGACAGCATTTGGTTTCTATATTATTCCAAACAGTTCCAGAAACTTCTTCCTCGTTCGTTTCGCTCGTTTCAGATCACCACACTTCACTACATACAGCCGGTTGTCTGCTGAATGTACAATCGTTCAATATTATACTTTCTTTTCCTTAAATTTAACTTAAATCGTTTGATCTCACTTTTTCTTATTAATATTTACTTAGTGCTGAGTTAGTATGGCAGCGATGTCGGTAATTGGTATTGACTTCGGCAATGAATCGTGTTATGTAGCCATTGCAAAAGCAGGCGGCATTGAAACAATAGCAAATGACTACAGTCTGCGTGCAACACCGTAAGTAGGATTTAAGCTTTTACTATTTCTTTGTAATAAACACTATACATAAAATGTATTTTATACCTATTTCCCAAGTAAGAATTTGCGTAGGGGCCTAATAAATGTAGGTCAAGGTTAGGATTCAGTGGATCCAAGATTTGATCATTAGGTGGTCTTTTAATGATTGGCTCCATACTGATTTCTTTTTACTCATAAAGTCAACTTTATACATAAGTTTAAGTAAGTATGTAGTTTCCGCTTAAGATTTTCGAGAATTACCCATAAATTCTCAAAAATTTATGGGTACTTTTTTCAACTGTGATGTTTTCAACTGTGATAAGAAAACAAATGGTGTCTTTTGTTAAGATGGAAATAACTTTATTCCTACTTTTCATGAGAACATAATTGTTGTAGGCTATACAGTAATAAATGTTCCACAGCCTGCCTCTGACCTTTAACAAATTGATTAGTTTAGTTTAATTGAAAAGTATACCTCAAATATGCAGTCTTTGTTATATTCCAAGATTTATCCATTTTATTGCTTACCAATTCACTTCTTTATACACCTTATGAATTTATTTCAAGCCATTGATATGAATTATTAGGAATGTATAAAAAAAATAACAGGTACCTAGGTGCTAATATTCATTTTATTTTAAAGTGGAATGACTGCTAGGCCTAGATGTTTGTTGCTGACATACTTTTAAGCCAGACAACAGAGCTGATGGTATACAAACACTAAATAACAGTATACCATACAAAAATTAGGTATATGATGATGTACAAACAGTAAAATGTTGTTGAATTGAATATCTAAAATATAACATAAGGAATCATCTAGCATTGGAAAGTGTTTTAAAAGTAATCAGGAGATATTACCCTTGTGGGATTTGCATCTAAAGCTGTGGTATTTTCAATAAAATACTAGATTTCTTTATTAGGCATAGGCCTCTTTGTGTAATGCAGAAATCTTCAGTGTGCCTCCATGTGTTAAGAAGTTGGCTAGTGGTAGCTGATCGAAAACCAGTTACAGCCGGGAATTTTCTCTGCATAGCGGTACCGATTTCATGAGTCACTGCATCACAGCACCGCTTCAATTACACCTAAGTTTAATTTTTTTAAGACCTCGTATCTCTAATTTATGGTTTAGTATTGTGTTTGTATGAATCAATACCTACATTTTAAGCCTTTATTTACATTTCTACCTTCAACCAATCAAAAAATAAAATAATTTTACAAAATTTATAACAATTTTTTTTTAATTGAGTAAAAATTCTGGGATGAACAAATTAGATATGTAAAAATATGTGGTCTACAAGCTGTTAAATTTTCATAACGATTGGACTGGTAGTTTTCATATTAAAAATTTTTTAAGTCAGGCGTTGTCTTAAAAACGCCAAAAAAACAGGTACTTTTCTCACTCAAACCGTTTTAAGGATAAGTAAAAATCTCATTAAAAAATTTTAAATTATATGTAAATACGCATAAATAAGTTTGTTAAATGTTGATGGAACTTTTATGTTTTGAGGTGCACTTGTTACAACGCAGTAAATGCTCAAACTCGAGTATCTATACTTTTTGACCCTAGAGTATGAATAGTGCTTCAAATTAACTAGTGGAAAAATATATCTATCCTCTCCATTACTGTTCAAAGTACACGATTTTTGTGCATACAGTTTCGCTGTAATTACTGAAAATCGAATGTATCCTTCAGTCCGATAGCATCACTGTAAAGTAGCGTGAATGTATTGCACAGTGCGATAGGATCAGTTGAAGGGACACTGCATAGTTATTGAAATGAGAGTGTTTCAGCACAAATGTTGTCGCATGCATGTCTTTCTTAAAAATTATTTTATAATTAGGGGAGAACTTGGTTACATTCAGGTTCTGTATGATTACAGAGAAGACTGACTGTAAGTGACATTTGGTAAATGTTTTCTTGAGTAGTTATGTTGTATAAAATAACACTGAGGCCTCTTGATCTAGTAAGCTTTATATATGAATTTTTTAATGAAGTAAACAAACAACAAAGATGATTCTGAACTAGAGAACGTAGTTAACATGAAAGTATGTCTTTATCTTTTAAAGTGCTTTTAAAAAGTTCCACATGCCTTGTCATTAGTGATCAATAAAACTGTTGTAAATTAATTAAAATATTCAGTACAGTAACCTATATTTAACTTGAAAATCACATTTAAAATCAGCATTGGGCTGTAGTAAGTTAAGTAGATTAACAATCTATGGCCTATTAATGAAATAAGATTTATCAATTTTCCTAATATTGATGCTTATGTAGTGTCAGCTTTATAAGATTGATCTTTATGTATAAATAGGCTCTATTCATTACTAGTTGAGTAACTGACAATACATTGAAAAAAAGTCAGTCCTGACATTTATATTATCCCTACATTGTACTATTGATCGAATTTGCTATCAATCTATTTTGGAAATTTAACTATGCAATAAAATTTTCCCCCATCAATTTAAGATGCAGTTAAATTGGCTCACCTTTGTGATAAACTGAATTCAAACTTAAGGAAGTTTATGTTTCTTAACAGATCTACCATGGGGTCTTAAAAACCAAGTTAAGACTTCTGAAAATTTCAGAACTACAAGTGGCCCCTAGCATTGTTTTACCCTATCAACGCATATCTTAAAAGCAGCCTGTGATTGTATAAATTAGACAAAAATCAGTAAGAAATTTAATAAAAAGAAACCAATTTTGTTTATAATTTAATTTATTGAATATAACATAACTATCTTTATGAAGTGGATCGATCTTTTATCAGAAAACTTGTTACAACATAAAACAGGCTTTGATAGTTACTTTGGTTTTCCAGAGCATGTGTGGCGTTCAGCGGTCGGAACCGTGTGCTTGGTGTTGCTGCGAAAAATCAAATGGTTACCAACATGAAAAATACAATTCATGGCTTTAAAAGGTTACTTGGAAGAAAATATAATGATCCATTCGTTCGTCAAGAACTTCAGCATCTGCCTTTCAACGTAATCTCACAGCCAGATGGTTCTATTGGAATTAAGGTATTAGTTTACTCATAAAATGTATTGTTTCTTTTAGTATAAATTTAATTTTAACCTTTTAAATAATGAATTTATTGTTTCTTTTTGAAAAGAGATTCGATAATGCTTTATACAGGGTGCGGCAAAATGATCTGATAGTTTTAAAATAAAAACAACACAATTAAAAGCAATACAAAAGTTTTTATTGCTTATTACAATATAGTATCCATGTAAATTAACGAAAATAACGTCAGTTCAACCTGTTCCATCAGTTTAAGATCTGAAGACAACGTCCTTCAAATGGTGTCCTTCTTTGGCCAAGCACTCTTCTAATCTCGCACTGAAGCTGACAAACACCTTCTCTAACGTTGGCACAAGACAGGTTGGCGATTTCTTGGCTTATGGCTTCCTTCAGTTCATTCAACGTGCGAGGTTGTTTATGTAAACTCTTGCTTTATGAAAACCCCACAAGAAAAAAATCACATATGCTAAGGTCTGGGGAGCGAGCTGGCCATGCAATTTCCCCAAAACGCGAGATGACTCGGCCACGAAATTTGGTTCTCAAAAAGGCCATTACCTCATTAGCCGTATGGGAAGTTGCTCCATCCTGCTGGAACCATATCCTCCAGCGCAATAAATGATTTCTCTGAAGTTCAGGAACCAGAAAGCTGTTCAACATGATTAGATAACGTTGTGAGTTGACCGTAACTGTTCGACCATCCTCTTCAAAGAAATACGGTCCAATTACACAACTTTTCGATACACCACACCACGCAGTAACCTTAGGACTATGCAAAGGACGTTCATGCAGTTCTTCAGGATTTTTAGGTGACCAATAACGGAAGTTTTGTTTGTTTACATAACCGTCCAGGTGGAAATGTGCCTCATCGCTCATAATGAGAATTGTTTCATCAGTCATGAGATCAATCATTTGTTCTGCAAATGCTTTCCGCTTTGCATAGTCATTAGGCTTTAACTGCTCAACAATAGCTAACTTGTATGGGTGAAAATGCAGATCAAAATGCAATATCCGTCTTACCGAGCGATCAGACATGTGCAAAGCAGCAGCTTGTTTACGAGCCGGGTGTCGAGGACTTGCTTCCACACCTTGTCTTACTTGATCGATGTTCTCTGGCGTCCGGGCTGACCTTGGACAGCCTGTCGACTTCCGTTTTAATGCCGAACCGGTAGCTCTGAGGTTACTCACCCATAGCAGAATTGTGTTACGAGTTGGAACTCTTCCTCTTGGACCGACATTAAAACGCCTACGGAACTGCCGCTGAACAGCAACGCAGGAATCGCCACTTTTAAAAAACGCCTCGACAACAAACGCACGATGCTCAGCCGACCACTGCTCCATGGCTACTAAAAATGTCCACGAGTGGGCTCTGCGAAGCGCATATCCCCACCACCCCCCACTACCTACTCGCTCAACTGTAAGGTAAAGAAAACCGTCAGATCATTTTGCCGCACCCTATACTTGCTATCTAGAAAATACTTTAGTAGTGACTCCACTCTACAGGCCTGTGTATGAACTATAAGCCTGAGTTCACTGAGCCTGAACATCACTATTATCAGTTGGAGATTATCGTAGTGAAGAATCAGTTGGAGATTCGAATGCGGTTCTTAGCAGACAATGCCGTAGCCACTGAGCCACAACCTGCAATGTGTAATGGAAGCTCAAATCCCTGACAAATATTATCGACCAGCCACTCTAAGCATTGACTAATAACATGAGTTCATGTCTAATATGCCTCTAGTATGCCAAACATATTTCTATAGACAATCTATAAATATAAAAACCAAATGCCGTTGACTGACTGATTATACAGTTCTCAAATACTATTAGGTTTTGGACTATGAAACTTAACACAAATCAATCAATCAATCACTTTTTATTTGTCTTAAGGATTTAACAATCATTGACAAAGTCATATTACAGCTTAAAGCCAAGTCTACAATTATTCATAATGTATAAATTAAATAAATCTAATAAATCCATCTCTGTTGCAAACTAAAATAAATTTAAATTCATAGTTATGTTATTCATTACTGATCATTACATTTAACCTGTTTTTATAATAATGTACACAACTCCAATGTCTTGACATATATTTATATACACATGCTCAATTATGGTTGACCTTGAAAACGTATAATTTCAACATTATAAAACTCATCCAAGCAATAGAATGGGGTTTCCAGAAGCCAATTGTATAGGTAGCAATTGTTTAAATTTTCGAGTAGGGTAAGATTTAATTAAAGGTTCTAATTTATTGTAAATTTTAATAGGGTGAACAATATGACTGTTTTGTGTTTTACTAAGGCCTTGAAATTCTGATGCAGCATTATTTTTATTTCGGGTGTTATAGTTATGAATATTACTATGGAACGTTAACAAAGTGGGATTTTTAAATATATAGACAATTAGGTCATATACATACAAATTTATTACTGTTGGAATTTTGAGTTTCGTATATAATGGTTTACAGTGGTCTCTTGGGTCTGCCCTAATCATAGCCCTCACTGCTCTTTTTTGAAGGATCAAAATTTTGTGAATCCTGGAGCAGTTACCCCATAGTATCAGGCCATACCTAATTATGGATTCAAAGTAGGAAAAAGTATGCTGACCTAATGTAATTTTTAGGAATTAATTCGTTGAGACGACTCGGAAGATAAATCACTCGCGATAGTCTAGTACTTACGTAGTCTATATGTGTGTTCCATGACAAATGATTATCAATTAATATTCCCAAGAACTTGGAAGACTTATGAAAGTTGAAATCTGGTGACAACATGGGTTTTAAAGTGAACAGTATCTTTTGGGTTTTTTCCTTATTTATCATAAGCCCATTTGCATGAAACCAGACTAAAGCATCAGCCAGTGTTTCCTTGGAGAGGTCCTCTAGCTCACTTAATCCTTTACCAACATTCAACAGTGTCGTGTCATCTGCATAAAGAATGGTTTTTGATTTTAATCCCAGCGATAGATCATTGATATAGATAAAAAAAGTAAGGGACCCAGGACAGAGCCTTGAGGAATCCCCCATTGCACCACAATTTCTCTATTCTCTAGACCACCTTCCATTAATACACACCTTTTGCTTACAATTTCCCATATAAGATTTTAAAAAACTAAGCTGTGAGCCACAAATACCATAATGCTTCAGTTTTGTTATAAGAATATGACTACACAATCAAAGGCCTTGCTCAGGTCACATAGAGTGGCCTGAGCAAAAGCCTTGTCATGAGAAGCTAAGTAAATCTGTCTTACAAAACCATCCAATGCATCAACCGTAGTTTTTTTAGAATGATGTCGTACAGTCTTCTTTTACAAATTCTAAATCATTTCCTTCTCTGTTTAAATTGTTGAGTAATCCATGGACTCAAAGACTTAGCTTTGCGACAACTATTAACTTTCTTACTACAACTATTTTCAATGTTAGTTAATAAATCATGGAATTTACAGTAACATAAATTTACATCTCTATCTAAACAAACTTTATCCCAACTAATAGTTTGAAGCTTATATTTAACTAATTTAAAATCAATAATAGATTTTTCAGTAACATTTTCATTATTAATTAAATTAATTTTGGCGTTATTTTTATAACTAATTTCTAATATCAGGAACTAACCCAACTAACCTTCCCTTCTCATTTATCATTATGCAGTTTTTGTTTTCCTCAACAAGCACATTTTCTCCTCTCCAAATCATGATCACAACACTCGTTTCAAACGCAATTTAACTTCAGAAAAACACAGATCGAATATTTTCAGAAAATCTATTTTTTTTCTTTGGTCCAAAAATGTTTCACTCTCTGCCAATTCAGATTCAACAAATGAAACAGTTACACTTGTTTAAAAAACAAGATTATTTATAATTTTGTAAAGGCTGATTTTTACGCTCTTTATAATGAATTCAAGAATATAGATTGGAGTAATTTATTTTTAATAGATGATCTGAATAAGGCTATAGAATTTTTTTATGATAAATTATACAATGCTATGAATTGTCATGTTCCACACAAACAAGCATTTAAGTGTAAATATCCTCCCTGGTTTACTTTGGAATTGCGAAAAATGATTAAATATAAGGAAAAAATTAGGCGACGTATTAAGAAATGTCAAATGCCTTGTGTGTTAACCAGATATAAAGAAGTAAGAGCTGAGGTAAAACGTAAAATAAAAGTTGATTTTGATGCTTACGTTCAGGGTGTAGAAATTAGTATTCGCAACAATCCAAAAATATTCTGGGGCGCTATTAAAAAGTTAAGAGGTACTGATAAGATACCAGCAACAATGCACCTTGATGATAAGGAAGTGGAAGGGGGCGCTGAGATAGCAGAGGCTATGGCTGAGTATTTTGGTTCTGTTTACGATCGCGATAACAATCTTAATCACGACCAGCTGTGCCAGGAGGCCGTCCGGTCTCCCGTCATGGACAATGTTACAACTTTAAGTTTGCATGATATTACCGTAACTGAAATAATAAATGCATTTCAAAAATTACGACCCAAACGTTCGCTGGGTCCTGACGGAATTCCACCATATATATTTAAGGCATGCTCCGAGTTATTTATTACACCTTTACATTATTTATTTAACATGTCAATAAAAATCTGTTGTTTTCCAGAACAATGGAAACTTGCCAAAGTTATTCCTATTCCAAAAAAAGGTGATAAGCAAGATATAAAAAACTATAGACCTATTGCACTTCTATCGCCACCTGCGAAGGTGTTTGAAACTATTTTACATAAAAGATTGTTTTCTCATGTAAAACCATATATCAGTCCACAACAGCATGGGTTTTTTCCTGGTCGGTCAATTAATTCAAACTTATTAAATTTTTTGCAATATTGCTCTGCGGCTCTTGATAGCAATGTACAAGTGGACGTTGTTTACACGGACTTTGCCAAGGCATTTGACAAGACAAAAATTATAGCATTGTTAAAAATATTACATTATTTTGGATTGTCGGATGAATACGTAAAGTTGTTTTGTTCATATTTATTTCAAAGAAAACAATTTGTCAGCTACGAGGGTTTCTCCTCTACCGAGTATTTTGCTTATTCGGGCGTCCCTCAAGGCTCAAACCTGGGGCCCTTGTTATTCACACTATTCATTAATAAAATTATACAATGTATAAAATATTGTTATATACTGTTATATGCAGATGACATAAAACTTTTCAAACGCATTACCTGTATTAAAGATTGCTTGAGATTGCAAGAAGACCTTGATGCACTTGTGGCGTGGAGCGAAATTAATCTTAAATTCAATATAAATAAATGTGCCGTTATGTCATATACGCGCAAATCGGAGGAGAACACGATCTTATATGATTATACGATGAATGGTATAGTGTTACAGAGGACATCAGTTTTTAAAGATCTTGGAATTTTATTTGATACTAAATTGACTTTTTCTAAGCATGTATTAGCAGTGTGCAAATCAGCATTTGGGCTACTGGGGCTCATACGCAGGTCGGGTAATTTTTTAAGAAACACCAAATCGCTCAAAATGCTTTATTATTCACTAGTAAGATCCAAGCTTGAATATGGCGCAGTAGTTTGGTCTCCGCATTTTGTGTATCATAGATACAATTGAAAGTATACAGAGGAAGTTTTTACGTTTTCTATATTATAAAGAGTTTGGTAATTACAATTACGTAATATCCTATTCAGAATTGTTAAACCTTTTTGAGTTACCAAGTCTCACTAAAAGGCGAAAAATACAAAACTTGTTGTACCTGCATAAATTGGTTAACGGGGTTATTGATAACCCACAACTGTTATCAGAGATTAATTTTGCAGTGCCCCGACGTAACTCTCGTAGCTGCCTCTTGTTCAGCCCTCATTTTGCCAACACAAACCTCGGGTATTACTCACCGATTAACACCATGTTAAGAACGTACAATATTTACTCATCGAACGTAGATATTTTTCATAATACATTGAAAAGCTTTAAAAAAATACTGCTTGTTGATGTGGACAGTTGACTAACTTACCTTCTTTATGAACTATGTATGTCACATCTGCAGATTTTAAATATGTATATGTATGTATATATATATATATATATATATATATATATATATATATATATGTATGTATATGTATATATATGTATATTATGATTTACAAACCTGGCTTAGCAATTATGGTTTGAGTAATTTATTTAGAATAGTAATTTATTTAGATGATATATAAAAATTATGTGTTCTATATGTTAACTATTTTTGCATGTGTTTGTTGCTTTTTAAATAACCTATAAGCCAAATCTGATCTGATCTCATTGAAAATGGACTTTATATACATTTCGCTGCTGTTGTTGTTCATCGTTAAGATTTATTGAGTAGCATGCTGTAACTTGATTTATATTGTAATGCTGCATTGTAATTGGCATGAGCTGTTATGTAGCATGTAATAAATAAATAAATAAAAAAATAAATAAATAAAAAAAATTTGCTTAAATACCAGTAATTCAATTAATTTACCCAAAACTGGCACAATTGAAACTGACCCTAGAAATTATTAAAGCGTCTGGGAAAATGTCCTTCCCTCAGGAGGTAATTTATGCATATTGCAAGAGGATCAGCCAGTTCGGTTATCTTATACTTTAGCTTGTTATTCACATATAGTATTTATCAAGACTATTAGATCTATTCATCTTATTAACAGTAGTCAGTACATCATCTGGGGTAACATTTTCCAATAAAATCATTCAGGGTTATTAATAGTGTTTTGTTTTAAAAGTTCAATTGCAGATACATTAGGCACAAAGTAATCAGCTTTATCTTTTATGTCTTTAACAGAATCTACAAAATAATTGTTAGAAGTATCCGGTTCAATATTTAATTTATCTTTTTCCCTAAATTCATTATTACTTTTTATTAGATTCCAGGCTGCTTTACATTTATTGTTGCTATTTTCTATATAATTAATATTATTCAAGAGTTTAGCATTTTTAATCAACAGTTCACACTGATATTTTAGTTTTAGATATTAATTTTTTATGTCTTTGTTACTGTGAGATTGTGGACATTTCATTAGTTTATTTAAAAACAACAACTTCTCCTTAATATATGCCATCACCTTACTGTACCATTCCTTTTTGTTTTTGTTTCTCACTTCCAATTTTCTCGGGACTTGAGTAAGTGTTCCACAATCGTTTAAGTTATCAATTAAAATACTAAAGAAAAATTGAAACATTATTTCAGAACCACTGCTATCAAAATCAGATAACATGTTTATCCAATCGTATGATATTAAATTTAAAGTTAATTTCTGCCAGTTTTGATATGGGATGAAAAATTTAGACTGGTCACCGGAAAAAATGAATAGTTTGGCCTTCTGAACTTTTTAAGTTATGTTTTTTGCTAAGATTGACTAGTACCATCATGGTCAGAGAAAGGGAAATTAAAGATATTTACAAAATAAATATTAGCAGATTTTTCACAGAAAACCCACTATCCGGACAGTTTTTGCCTCTTGTAGGACAGTTATTTAAATGATAGAAGTTGTATTGCTTAAAGAGGTTAATTACTTCTCTTGAAAATTTACTATTAGTTGTCACATCAAATTTTATATTTATATCACCCCCTACAACAATATTATAAGTAGTCCAATGAGTAATAAACAATAGAAACTGTTGAAGAATATTCAAGAACTCATGTGGGTTCCCACTTGGTGAGTGGTACAGAGAGATAATGATAAATTTTATTTCATCAACAAAAATTGCCGACACTTTAAAGTCAAATTCTTTACAGAAATAGGAAACATCACATAACCTTGCTTTAAACTTGTTGTTTAAAAATATAGAGGTACCACCTCTGATGTGGTTGTTCCTACAGTAAGCACCTGCCAAATGATAGTAATCAGGAAAAGAGAATTTAATTTCATCTTTCCCCATCCAGTGCTCTGAGAGGCAGACTATATAAATGTTTGAATGATGTAAACAACTCTCAAGAATTGATACTTTATTTTTAAGCCCCTGAATGTTTAAATACAAAATACCCAGTCTTGTAGGTGCTTGGCTAGATAGTGGGGATATTGCATTTTGCTTAAAGCTAGTAAAACAAGTATTAGGAGATGATATATCAAATATTCAAATTATTAGTGATCTGGAAAGGAGATAGAGATCTGTTGTTTGTCTTAAATGAACCTTCATACAAGTTATCAAGAGCCTGAAAAGAACTACTACAGACAGTGTTACTTAATTCTACAGCTAAAATATTATTTACATTTCTTATGCCTACACTATTTACAACACCCGCACAAGAAGAAGCAACAATAGGATCTTCATTTGCTAATCTACTTTCACCAGCACATTTACTCTGCTCTTTAACTTTTTTTAACACTTCAGAATTTTCATGGCTCAGCTTTACGACTTCATCGAAACGAAGATGACCAGGAATAATAGTAGGGGTGACAGCTCCCAGAGACTGAGGTGTGATTGTATCATTTGTGGGTGTGTTGATTCTTGAGCCTTCATCTGGTTGGTAAGTGTTCTGTGGAGTAGGCCAACCATACCAAGGTGAAACTAGTGAGTTTGTTGACAAATCAACTACTGCTGTTTGTAGTTGTGTACCAGGAGATTGAGACGGTCTATTGGAGAGGATTTTAGTTTTTGTTCGTAATATTTCGAGATATAATAGTTTTTTAAAGTAGAGAACGAATTGAAGATAATCATGATACCTAGGAACTGTTTTAGGTGACTCATAAATAACTATATTAATACAAGCATATGTTTCATTGTGAAACTGAACAATTTTTTAAATAAAGTGATCAACTGGGATTCTGTCACGTATACAGCCCATTGGACTGCAGATGAGTCGTTTAAATGCTCTTTGTTTGAAATCTATAGTAAGCTGTTCAAATGCATGATCGTAGTCTTCTTTATTTGGTTTGCTATTGTATGCTAATTTAGTTATGAGACCATAGACACCACCATCATCTGTCCCCTGAAATGCAAGATACTTCCCGACACAATCCCTAACAGAAGGTTTGCCAAATTCTTTTTAGGCTGTAGAAAAGAATATGGCAGAAGAATATTGACACTATCAAATATTCATTTTAGGCTGTAGATATGTACTAAGAAAGTATTTTAAAATATATCATGTGCTTGATGAGACTTTTCTTCTTAGTTAATTTTGTTTACCCTCCAATAATAGGTTGTTATGTGAATATGTTTAGTCATGAGGGTTTATTTTCAACGGACACAGCCGTTTACAGTGACGAGGGCCATTGACATTTCGGTTTTATAAAAACCTCTTAACACACAAGTAGTGAAATGGTACGTCTTATCATTAGTATATTGGAGAGATAAGACATCAGCAATCTACCTTAGAAGACAAGTTCACTAACACCAGAGTAGTAGTAAACAAATACAAAAGAATAACACTATCACAAATTGTCTGTACCACTGGCACTTTCTTCAGATCTCTCTCTCTCTCCCCCTGTCCCTCCCTCTCTCCCTCTCCCTCCCTCTTTCTTTCTTTTCTTTCTCTCTCTGCTCACCTGAAGAAAGTGCCAGTGGTACAGGAAATTTGTGTACGTGTGATTCTTTTGTATTTGTTTACTACTATTGTGGTGTTAGTGGACTTGTTTTCTAAGATAAGTTTGCTGATATTCTATCTCTCCAATATACTAATTCCTGGCCTAGTGCCCTTAATCTTAACCTAAAAAAGTCTTATCATTAGTATTAAAGGGTTTCTTAATTTAAGGAGTAGTTGATCACGTCTCATTGACCTGCTTTATGTAAGAATGATCCTATCTTTGATCAAGTCTCAGTTTTATATATATATATATATATATATATATATATATATATATATATATATATACATATATAGATGCACCTTTATATTCCTATAGTTTTGATTAATTGCCACTAAATGATCTTAGAGGTTAATTACAACATGTGTGTGTTGTGCTGATTTATAGGTTCATTACCTGGACGAGGACCATGTGTTTTCACCTGAGCAAATAACAGCCATGCTGCTTACAAAACTGAAAGATACTTCCGAGTCTGCCCTGAAGACGAAAGTAAATGACTGTGTCATATCTGTAAGTATTCAAAATATATCTCATTGCTTAAGGGCTATTGTGATAATACGAATACAAATACTTTATTGCCATTAACCTCATTACAAGTTCTGTAAGTATTCAAAATATATCTCATTGCTTAAGTGCTTATTTTCATATTTAATTTTTAATGGCTCATTATTTAATGGCAATAAAATATTTGTATTCGTATTGTGATAATATGAATACAAATACTTTATTGCCATTAACCACATTACAAGTGAAATAGGCATAGTCATATAACTGAATACCAATCCCAATCATTACAACACAAGTCCAATAGTACAGTCAAAAACTCCATACAAATCCATCCATCCCCGTCAACTTAAAATATTAGTATATTATAATTACTGTAATTAGTAGTAATAAATAAAAATCATCTACATTGAATCAAAAAACTAAGTCAATGTCATAATTAAGGAATTCTTGTATAGTGTAGAAAGGATTAACTAACAGCCATTGAAACAGTTTATTCCTAAAAATAACAATTGACACAGCTCTGGCAGACTCATTCAACTTATTAAAGAATTTAATACAATTAGCTCTATGTTATAATCCAATTTTGGTCAGCCTGTGTTGGGGAATATTTAGCTTAGATTTATTTCTTGTATTGTGGCAGTGAATTTCTTCTCTGGTTATAAATAAGTGTAGATGTGTTTTTGTGTGAACTAGTATATGAAATATGTATAAATTTATAACAGTTAAAATTTTAGAATGTACAAATAATGGTCTGCAGTGATCAAAGAAGCCAGGCCTACAAATCGTTCTTATGACTTTTTTTTGAATTAACAAAATATCTCTTACTGCTGAAGAATGTGACATATTGCTTTCTATTTGTTAAATAAGACAAAATAAGCTGGCTTGCATGTTCCAATACCCCGTAAAATTTGAGTTTCTCTAAAATAATGTTAACCCTTAAAACGCTGAGCAATTTTCTGTAATTTTTCAATTAACGCTTAATTTTCTTGAATATATATAATTTTAGTTTTTGTAAAGTTATATTTTGTTTAAATCTAAACTAGGATAGTACAATGTAAAAAAATAATAACGATATACAATATATATATAACTCAATATACAATATACTCAATAACAAGATATACAATATAACTCAATAAGACAACAGATTATGTACACAAAATAAACACTATTTACAACAAAAATAAAACTAGACTTCACAATGAAAAATATAGAGTAAATTCGAAATAATAAACTTTGTTTACACACCGGAGGTTAGTAAAATGCACGAGACAGACAACAAATAACTGCAGACTGACTTGAGCGCCAGCCGGTCGCCGCATCATGTGACTAGCAGATGCGTATATATTCGCTGCGAGCGCTAGCGGTTACCTCGACAGAGGCAATAATGAATGAAAACTTCATATTATTTACATTCGTTGCCTAGTAACCAGTCCAAAGGTCTCGAAAATGAATAATAACCTGAAAATAGTCTTGACCTTGAATCTTGGAACTCGCTACGTTGTATTAGGCCTGTTCTAGGATTATTGTTATCAGCTCGCGAAATATTACGTATAACGCGTTACGGGCAATTGTAAACATGCGTATATATACGGATGCCGCGTTTTAAGGGTTAAAAGGGACGCAATCAAACGCTTTGCTGAGATCCATTAGTGATAAAGCTAAGCATTCTCTGTTATCAAGCGCGTTGAGAGAGTGATTCACTATTTCTATGACAGCAGTTGTTGTTGACCGTCCCTGATGAAAACCAAACTGAGATTCAGATATTAGATTTGAACGTTCAAAATAACAAAAGAGTTGTCTATACATAAGAGTTTCAAAAACTTTAGAGAGTATAGGAACTACAGACACCGGTCTGTAGTTCTGGGGAAGATGTTTATCTCCCATTTTATAAATATGAATTATTTTAGACACTAAGCAAGTCTGAAAAATACCCTGCATCTAGGCATTTAGATAGGATATAAGAGAGAGGCTGTTTAATAACATCAACTGTTTTTTTAACTATATAGTTTGATAAGAAATATACATCCATACTTATAGAATTGGATAGTTTTGAAATGGCACTAGCTACTTCCTCCGAACCAATGGATTGCCAATTAAATGTATCAGCAGGAGTCTTTCACCTAGGAGATCATAAAAAGAGGTATTGGTGTTAGGAACACTATTTGAGAGATTCTCTACTGAGTCAAGAAAGAATCTATTAAGTTGTTCGGGGTCGTGTTATTTCCTGTGAACCACCAGGCGAATGCTCCTGTCTGATAACATCCCAGGCAGCTTTACACCTGTTTGGGGCTGTCTCAATAAAGTTCTCACAAGCTTGTCTTTTAGCCTCAGTTAGATGATATCTATAATTACGTTTGCATTGCAGATAAGCAGTATAAACTAATTGGTCTGCTCAGAACCAACATTTCTCAGACTCTTATAAACATTAAACCAACCCAACATAACATTCCTTTCTCTAGCCAATTCATCAGTGTACCATTTTACTTTTCTACTTTTACTCATATATATATATATATATATATATATATATACAGGGTAGAAAAAAAATATGGAAACGCTTTCACAACAATGTTATTTATCCATGGATGATTTGATAATTTTTTTTTAATACTTGTCTTCCATAAGTATAATTTTTTATCAGAATAATTTACTTAAAACCATTAAATAGTGGAGAAATAATATTGTTCAAATTAGTTACTTTGAAATTCAATTGACTGCTACTTTGGAAAGGATAAACCTTTCGAAGTCTGGTTTGTGGCAATTAATTTCTCTTAAGTAGACCTTTCATTTGATACCAAACTCGACCTAGTCTTAAGTAGCAGATTTTCGTTTAACTTCTCGTGGGCTGTCCCCCTGAAAAGATAAAATGTTGGTAATGGCGTCAAAAAGAATGTTCTTTGTAACCATCATGTACAAGATTTCACTTTTACAAGTAAAGTCAGACAAAAGTTGTGAAAACGTTTCCATATTTTTTTTCCACCCTGTATATATAAAATAATGTCAGAGTACTCCTCTTTTCCTGTATTCATACTTTATTTTCAAACTTTAGGTTCCATACTACTTCACTAATGCAGAACGTAAAGCACTACTTGATGCTGCAGCAATTGCTGGTCTAAATGTTTTACGGTTATTCAACGAAACTACAGCAACTGCTCTTGCATATGGAATTTATAAACAAGACTTACCCGCACCAGAAGAGAAGCCCAGAAACGTAGTGTTTGTCGATTGTGGTCATGCTTCACTGCAAGTATCTGTTTGTGCATTCCACAAAGGCAAACTGAAGGTAATGGAGAAACCCTTAAGCTTTCATAACATTTAATAACTTAAATTATACTTTCAGTTAAGATCATAGATTTCTCTCAAGAATCTGCCAATAGTTTTAAATTGTAGCTTTTCACTTGTCAATGTGATTTGCTCTACACCATATGTTAGCATACAAATGTCCGTCATGAGGTCTTCCATACAGCATATAACAGGCTGTAAAGTGCTGCCAACCTTGGATAACTGGTTTTAAAATCACAACTTGGATAACTGGTTGGTTCAGAACAAAATTATGTTCAGTATCAGTATTCAAGATAACCATAGGTTTCAACCATGATGTGATGTGCTATCTCCAGTGGAATCGGATGCCAATGGTGACTGGTCTCAGCGATACTGCTAAGGATGGTACGACACAGCATGGACAAAAACATCTAAGTTATCTTGTAATTAGTGTAGATAGCACCTTAACATGGTTGTCACCGGAGAATATAAATTCTAGTTATGACATGGGCCGTTTAAGCCTAAAATCGAAGAATCTGACCATAATTCCATTTTAAAAACGAGTGAGGAAGTAAGAATGTAAGATAGCATAAGTTACAATGCATATTGAAAATACATGCACATATTATTGCATACAGTTTTACTTATTTTACCCATTATATGTAAACTAGGGTTGGATGGGGTGTAAAATGGAAATTCCCTGGGAAATCATAATTTTTATCCCGCTTTTTTCTTGCGCGAGAAGGAAATTTGTTGCAAGGAAAATCAGAAGTTGCAGTTAATTTTCCACTTTGTGAAAGTGATAAACTCTATTACACTGATCGACATTCATGGTCAAGTCTGTTTGCATCGACTCAATTTCAAATCATTTTTAAAAAAAGATCTTAGTCTTTTTGTATACCATGGGATGTGATTGATAATGGAGAGTGACAGCAGCAATAGTGATAAAGCCAACAGTCTTTCAGTCCTGTGGTCAAGATACCACTGAATTAAAAGTATCATATTTTCCTTTACACCCACCTATGCTGTCCAATCTGAATAGAGAATCATCCTTAATTATCTGAGAGATATAAAAATCAAATTGCCTCAAACTAAAGTGTTTATTGCAACAATGATCTGAATTGTTTTCAGTTTTCTTGATATATGTTCTATGCCTATTTATTACCATCTTCTAAACGAGCATTGTAGTTTGTTTGGTGACACGATGCCCAGGATAACAATAATATTTGCAGAGATAAGGTCTTTTTATATCTTATATTGATGGAGGTTTTCCTCTTCAGATTGGATAGTGAAACAGATTGAATGTGATAAAGTATAATAATTTTGTTTCATATAAAGATCTTTTTCAGATTTATATTTTCCTTGATTTGAAGAGAATATTATTCAAATTTCAAAATTAAATTTTAAAATTAAGAAAATAAAAATTTAAATTGTAAGATTTAATCCTTCAAGTTGATACTTTCTAGTTTTTGGTAATGAGACTGGCCGTTTAAGCCTATGCATTAGATAACGTTTTTAATCCTTTCGCTCTCAGGAATGTCATGAGTTGTAAGTCTAAAAAAACCCAGTCTTTTGACAAAGGGTATCTCCCAGGGCCAAATTAGGAAATTTGGAACGTTTTAGTAAAAAAATGTATATAACATTTATTTATGATCAAATTTGTATCTTTTTTAAAAAATTATGTTTGTAATAACCTAATCTACACACTAATGTAATAGTAATTATGGTTGCTCATCATGGGGGGAAATAATTTGAGAAAGATTCAATTTTTTTTACAATTCATCCTACAATAACATTATAAGAAAAGATCTAGCATAAAAATGTATATTCATACAAACATAGTTTGAAAATGAATATGTAACAAAAATTCAATTGAAAATAAATACGTATGAAGCTGTGAGCAAGAGCAGCTGACTGACGAATCTGTCTAATTAGATTGCGCCACAGCCACCTAAATCAATGTTCGTTGCTGCTTGCACGCTGTGATTGGCTATGTAAAGTTATTTTAACTTTTAGTTTGACAAAACAGTTCTTTCTGAATATCGCAATATAAACATATTTCAAGTTGATAACGTAATATATTTTTTATAATTTTTTTCTAAACGTCCGAAAAGTTGGACGCTGGAAAAATTAGGAGATACCACTGCTGTCCGAAAATTGGGATGTCAGATAAATTAGGGGATACTGACATCCGAAATATCGGACGCTGGGAACGTAAGGGTTAATAATATGTCATAAAAGCTCATTTTCGTTGTCCCTACATTCAGCCAGCTCCTCAAATAGAATATTTTAATTTTATGTATCTTAATATTTTCTTATTCCATACTCATATATGACATTTTGATGCAACAGATGTTGGCTACTACCTGTGATCCTCAACTTGGTGGGCGTGACTTTGATTTCATCCTAGCGAAACACTTCAGCAAAGAGTTTGCATCAACGTACAGAGTGAATGCTGAGGGAAACCCCAGAGCTTTCTTACGTCTACTAACAGAGGTTGAGAAGATTAAAAAGAATATGTCTGCAAACTCGACCCGTCTCCCTCTTAACATTGAGTGTTTTATGGATGACAAAGATGTTCATGGTGATATGAACAGGTAAGAACAAGTTGAATATCTTATTTTAAACAATGTCATGATTTAAAAATAAGCTTCACAAGTTTAAGCATATTAAAATTTAGATTAATAAGGCTAAATTGATAGTGGAATTGATGTTAACCAAGACCAGTCTGTTACACAATAATGTAAAATTTAATGGCAGTATTGTAGGGAATGATCACAAAACCAACAAATTTATTGCTGATACTAAATCTCTATAAAATGTAAAAGCCATCAAAAAGTATATTAAACTAACAAGCATGAGGTATCAATCCATTGTTTTAATAGATTTTTCCTCTGTAAAGGTAGTAGTTTTAGTTTCATATGTTGTTACTATTGTCAAATTTGTGATGAGCTGTCCTTATTTGATTCCTCCTTGTTCACCGTATATAACCTATTCACTTGTTGATGTTGACTTGAAGAGACTGAATCACCCTTTGTCACCTGCCGAAAATCCTGAAGGGAGGTTTTTTATTTACTATTATAAATTTCTATTATACTTCTGAGATATTTGTTGCTATCTCTAAGTACAAATTCGTAACTGACCTTCATAATTTAAAGCCAGCCTCTACATTTGAATCGGTAAAAAGGAAATAAAATAACCTATATACACTTACTTTTACACAGTATGATTTCACCCACCCACCCTTACACGTACACGTACAGTGGTATTGACCCACCTGCCCACCCATACACGTACTTGTGGCATTGAACAGTCAAGTACAAGTGGCTCGATAGATTAATTTGACATTTGTCCTTAAAAGTAAGGCAAGAGGTATTTCTCCTAAGAACTGATCTATAGTTGTAAGGGAGTGAAAGTATAATATTGCTCCTAAATTAAATGTGACTGAATATATTCCAACCATATTTTAGTGCTTTATTTTCCTCATTAGATAACAATTTTATTTTTAAATGCAATCTCAATTTGTTGTATATCTTCAACTTACTCATAATTGGTGCTACCATTGGGATTATCTAAAATTAATTGGATAATGTGGGTGTAATCAAGTGATTTAACTATTGGAAACCGTCTATTTGTCAAGCCATAAACAAGAGTTACATTTTTCATCTATTCATAATTATCTACTGAAGTATTAATAACTTGTTTCTTTTTTCAGGTCAGAGATGGAAGGGTTATGCGCCCATTTATTGCAGAGGGTTGAAAAGACACTCCAAAAGTGTATGGATGACTCAAGTAAGTTTTGTTCATTTATTGTGATTTAAAATTTTAATTAATTTTAAAAGAGACATATCATTTGTTGCCAAATTTAGTGATTATTTAACATGTTATGTTCTGTTTTCAGCTACCATAGGCATCACCGGTTATTCTGTGCTTGGAAGTAGTGTGTTTAATATAATATCTCCACAACACTTGCACTGGAAAGGAGTTGAATTGATGTAACAGCTGTTCTATTCTTGGATAAGACAGCACAACAGGGGAGCGCATATTTAAAAATTATAAATAACACACATTTTATTTTCTTTCTTCTCCTTGACCTTAACAAAATTGTTATAACACTGGTTTGTTTATTTTGACAAGCACATTGTAACTGGTGTTCACTTTATTTGCTTATGTAATTATTTTAAAACCAGAATTTATATGTAATTGGAACGTTTGTGAGGATATCCTTCTTTAATTGAGCAGTGATGTTTCCACTGACAATACCAGCCTTGCTGCCATATCACAGCATATGGTTCGTTCGATTGCAACTACACAGAAAGAAACATTCTCATGTTCTTATTAAAAAGTAATATTTAATACTTTTATTAGTAAAGTGATAACCCATGACTGGAAGTATTGTGTTTAGACTAAAGTTCCATCTATAAATTGGAACCAACATTCTTGGTTTGAATTATCCAAAGTATGAAATATTTGAGGGAAATTGGTTAGTTGTATCAAGAGTTAATTTTTAATCTACTAGTAAAAGCTAGGCAAAACATTTATTTATTTTAAACACTTGCTCTTATTCCTGTTGGACTCATGATATAATAATTCATTCTTGTTTTAAAAAATGGGCAAAGAAGGACGAGTACTGCCTGTTCTTGACAAGACGAAGGATAGGCACCGCCCTTTTTCCAAATAACTATAAGTAATTTTTGAGTTTCAATTTTATATGATCCTCACTAAAATTCAGTTTTCACATAGAAACAGTTGTTAATTTTTTTTATATATAATTACATGCCACACAAAGTTTTGTTCTACTGTAATTGTGTGCGCTACAGAGTTAAAACTAAACAACAAGACCAAAAAACTGCAAACATTCTTCTATTCTTTAATATTTGTATGAAACCTATGATTTACTAATTGTCATTTACACAGAGCTGAGGCAAGATGAGATCCATTCCGTTGAGATTGTCGGTGGATCAAGTCGAATACCTGCCATCAAAGCTCTGATAGAGAAGATATTTGATAAGCACCCAAGTACAACTCTGAACCAAGACGAGGCAGTGTCTCGAGGCTGTGCTCTTCAGTGTGCCATGCTTTCCCCTGCCGTCAGGGTGCGAGAGTTCAGCGTCACTGATTTGCAGAACTACCCTGTGAAACTGGTTTGGGATGCCAACATGGGAGAAGATGGGTAAGTAGTTTCACTCCATTTTATTATTTTAATTAGTATTGTTGATTGTTGTTTTTTTTTTTTTTTTTCAGTTGAAAGTAATTAATAGCATATTTTATAAAATAATTGCACCATGGATGCAAATAAATGGCATAAATCACCTAACCAAACCGTAACCCCCCCATACACATAGAGTGGTATTGACCCTCCCACCCACCCACCCACCCACACACGTACAGTGATATTGACCCTCCCGCCCACCTATACACGTACAGTGGTATTGACCCACCCACCTCCCAATACACGTACAGTGGAATTGACCCACCCACCTCCCCATACACATAGTGGTATTGACACACCCACCCACCCATACACGTACAGTGATATTGACCCTCCCGCCCATCCATACACGTACAGTGCTATTGACCCTCCCGCCACTCATACACATACAGTGGTATTGACCCTCCTGCCCACCCATACACGTACAGTGATTTTGACCCTCCTGCCCACACATACACGTACAGTGGTATTGACCCTCCTGCCCACACATACACGTACAGTGGGTAATGACCCTCCCGCCCACCTATACACGGACTGTAGGTTTTTTATTAGCAGTCTTCTTAGTACGCCGACCAACCCTTGCATTATGGTTACACAACAGGAGCACTGAAATGTGTATCTTTAAACATCTAGGTTACTTTTTACGATTATCAGAGTAATGTTTTGAATTGATAGGAAAATGTAGATTATATAAGCATATTCGTCTCCATTAATTCCCACTAGCCCACCCATACACGTACAGTGGTGTTGACCCATCCACCCGCCCATACACGTACAGTGGTGAAGTTTTGTAAAGAGATTGATGATACCAAATTACAGATACTTTCATTCTTAAAACGTTCATTTTAATCCTGATGCCATAACAATTAATAAATTTTTAGTAGGGGTGGACGAGTCTCGAAATTTCGGGAATTCCCCGGGAAATTATAATTCTCGTCCTGCGAGAAGGAAATTTTGTTACGATCGGGAATTCCATTCGAGAGTTTTTCTAAGATGTAACCAACTAAATAGTTCGATCTCAACAACACCGTTATAATCGACATTCATGGTCAAGTTCGGATTTTTTCAATCAATATAAATTAAAATGAAAGGTTAATAAAATTATGATAGGCTTGTGTCTCGATTACCGTGGAATGTAATTTATTGCTTATAGTGTGGCAGTGAAGTTACGTAGTGACTGACGACTGACAGTCGGAGTCGACAGTTGGGGTCGAATGTAGATGTGACGTTCTCACGACCCGTTCATTTGACAAGGCTCATCTAAGTGAACGAGATATCCGGATCACGATGCTCAGAAAAAACTATTAAAGTCGAACAAGTTACCGAGATCTATGATCCAACTAAACAAATCTAGTATAGAACAGAACTGTTGACCGAAACCCAAATGATAATGAACGAAAACTGAGTGGGCCTATATTCCAATGTTTGTGTGTGTCAGTAACGTAAAATCATTGAATCAAACTGCTCCCGAGAACAGGTCACTTTACTGTCCAACAAAACAATAAATCTTCCTTTCCATGGCAAAAGTCCATTTCTCTCATGTACATACAATGAACCGTTCTGCTCGTTTCCGAATTGAAATTATCGTATATTTCCTGTGAGGTGATTGTGATCCGTTTTGGTGTTTACTCTGAGTAGGGAATCATCCAATGATTTGACAGAAGAAAATATCGTATCATATCATATAAAATATCGTGATGGCGTTCAAGTATCGTGCGACGTAACAATATTTATTTATTTTCAATTGAATAAAAAATAAGTAGATATATCCGTAGCGAATGTCAATTAATAATTTGTTTGTGAACACTTAAGATCGCCAAATATGCATGTAACATTTGCAGGGATACGATATTTTCTTCTGTCAAACTGTCGATCGGTTTCCTGACTAGATTAGAAAGTAACACAGATGAAGTGTAAAATGTATTACAATACGATAATTTTGATTTGTAAACTCAGTGAACGGTTCCCTGATCATAATTGTTACTACTACGTCGATGTTAAATGCAAAACAATTCAATCCAAATCTCTTCTGATTAAAACGGACGGATTTAGCAATAAGGAACATAATTTTTATTGAACCGAAACGTTATCATACTTCTTGTGTATATTTCATAAATTTATAATTTAGCTGCACAAATCTACTTTGTATCACCAGTTGCCAGTTGGCATTTAGCTGATATTTCAGATTGCATCTCGTCTGGCTAGGCATACATTTGCCGATTACGTATACCGTTGTCACTCCAATACGTCAGAAATTCCTCGTGATGAAAAGATTATCTTTCTATGTATCGAAGTAGTTACGAGTTGCACACATTCATTACCAATCATAATTTATTATAAATAATTGAGCGTAAACGACTTTTAAATTTATATTTAGATGCACAATTATTAAATTATTACTACCGATCCATACTACCGGTATTTTGGCATCTAGATTTACAAATTTGATTATATTTCACAGCTTATTTCCGGTTTATTATAACCATTATTATATTACTGAATAAAATAACTACAGATCCACTTTTTATGGCGTATACAAAATCAATTTTTTTTTGAAAAGCGACAATTTTGAAAGCAATCGACTGTGTTTGGCGATGACGCCTGAATTGTAGAATCACTTGATCCAGCTTTTGCCCAAAAGCTTCGCTACCGTGATCGGAACTACCAGATAAACCAGATCGACCGTCTGTGTGATAGTTGACAATCACAGAGAAGAAATAGAGGTTGCTTTCTTATGACTACAGCGGCAGTTATTATTAGAATTAAAACAAATGCACGTCTCTACAATAGTCAATACACGTGCAGTAATAATTACTAAGTTTATCCGTGAGGATTTGGGGGGGGGGGTCCTTAGGTATAGGACTCTGGGTGCCGCTTTTCTGGAACCAGAGGATATTAAAAGGGCTACACTCGGGGAGATCATGACCTTCATAAGGGGGACTGGTCTCTTGTGACACTGTCGCCAGTCTCGGGGCGCAAAGGGCCATAGAGTCTAGGCGCAGTGGGCTTGGCGACAGGACCACAACCCGGTGTATCTAATCTAATCGGGGGGGGGGGATATGGAAGGGACTGCCAAGATGCTGGCTCTTTGTGCAACTTCAGTTCCTAGTTATAATTTAGTTCAGTTAATTAATTGAAGAATTCATCCATGTCTAGTTTTTATGATGATTTTAATTAAAATTGGCATGTAATATGTAACTACCATTCTTTTATTTCGCTTGTTACAATTTTAATTCAGTTATATCAAATAAGATTGCTTTGTTTATTAAGTGTGTAATGTGTTATTATTTAGTCTAAACCTGTTTGATTTTTTTTCTGTTTTGTGGATAGCAGGCAAAAAATAAAAAAGATTTAATAAAATAAGGAGTACATAAATGTGCCTTAACATTAATGGTTGAATTTCCTACTAGATCACGTACCAATTAATTATTATTACTATAAAATGATTTGGTTTATTTTTTTTATCTACTAAGTTTGAAAATTAATGTATGATAAGCTGGGAAAAATTCCCTCCAAAAATATCTCAAAATTTGGGAGGAAATTAATTTTCCTCCCGTTTCCCTCACGAAATTTGGGAGGAAATTAATTTCCCTCTCGTTTCCCTCCCGAACCTAAAAATCTCCTCTCGTCCATCCCTAATTTTTAGTATTAATTTCAAATTATAATTTGTTAAAGATTACGATAAATGGTAAAGTAAAACAGAATAAAAGACCATCCTCAAGTAAAACATACAAAAGGTAAATCTGTACATGATGCAAATACAGTAGAATTAAAATAATTGTAAGCTAAATGATTTTTACGTCTCTTTTTACTGTGTTAGTAGTAAATAAACACCTTGTACAATTTTACCATCACATAATGTATTTTTAATATTATTATAACAACTATTATATTTGTACAAGTAAACATATATTTTCCTACTATTGTTCAACATGTTAAAATATTTCCGAGTGCTCTGTTTAATTAGCAAGCACATCTTGTACTTCAAGTTTAGCATTTAGATTGTATATTACTTATCCCCTTTTAATTTTACAGTGAAATGGAGGTGTTTCCGCAGTACCATCCTGTACCATTCAGTAAGATGCTATCGTTTTTCCGCAAGGAGCCTTTCACGATCAAAGCATACTACGCATCACATACTCCTTTTCCTGATAGCTATATAGGTAAATACTTTTTGTTAATTAAACCAAGCAAGTAATTTTTTTCAGTAGTTATAACAAAAACACAAGATTTAATGAAAATGAGGCATTTTATTCAAATCTTAGTTCAAGCAATAGCTTTAACTATTGTTTTCATGCACCATGTAAATGTTGGTTCTAATGTATGCCTGTAAATTTGTTTACTGGTGTCAACGTCATTTATATAATGTCAAATTTGAAATTACTCTGTATTTATAAATGTATAGTATATAAATCATATTGTTTTTAAAAGGTGTTAACAGTCAAACGCTAATTTTATCATGTCGTAGTTCTTTTTTTTCCAATTCTAATTAGGGTTTTCATATAATCCAGCATTTGTAACTCTGTAAGGAGATTTTTCCCCCGAGCTCAATATTAACAAAGAACAGATATGGGAAAATTTCAGCCTGACAATAATGGGTTGTTGATATTCAGGATACAACAAATTCAAAATAAAATTTTTCTGTATGCGTGCAAAAGCAGGAGTTAGTCAATTAAATATTATCTTGCAGTTAAGGATTAAAGAGTACCGAGTCAATAATATCCAATTGGATGTTACTTAAGCCCTGTTCCCTTTGATGCACAATCACAGAATTGGAGATGACCTTGATAAGTGACTCGCAGAGTTTCACGTCATCAGAATAACATGTTCACAGTTTTGCAAGCTTTCTAGAGGTGATACAAGCCTCCCCGATTTGTTTCCACTAGTTGTCTGTCGGTAAATAATGAAACATCAAAGCCTTGGGATTGAGATGACGTGTTCAAAGTAGAGTACTGTTTGCCAGTTGCTGAGCCGAGCGCATTGATTTTACTTCTTCAAAGGTATATTTTACTGTCAGTCCCAAAGAATGTATATTTTGAAGGATATTTTCATAATCATTGCAAATTTTATTTGTCATATCATTTGTAGGGATAGTATAGAAATATATTTTCTAACCTTAAATGGTCTTTTTTTGTTTAATTCTAATTTATTCACTACAATAGTGACTTGCCCTTTATTTGCAGGTTATTTTATAATTTCATCGTTATCTTAAAATAATTTAGAGTTACATTTTCTTGTTATGGCAAATTATTTTTAATGTTCCTTTGTAAAGTGTTTATATTTCTTCAGTACTAATCTTGGGATTCTTTAGGAACTAGCCCTATATTCCTAGCTATGCGAAACATCGGCTCGTACTGACACGGTCTTCCATCCACACGAGCCATAAGATCATCATACGCCATCCCATGTGTTGGCTCATGTCGGCTTGCAAGGACAGTGACAGATTTCCTCCCCCTCCGACAGACAAGGTCGTCTTCGACTTCAAGTCACGTTGTGAGACAGGGCTTGACAGTTATTTCAGGGTGCCAGTGCAAGAGTTGTTCAGTCTTTAACTTCCAAGTTATAGTTAGGGAAATTTTTACCAGTAGTTATTTAATTAAATTTAAAGTTGGATAACATTCCAAGATTTTCATATTTGTCCTTATCCAATATGAAATTTTAGGCCAGTTCACAGTGAAAGATGTGAAGCCTACTCCAGAGGGAGAGAGCGCCAAAGTTAAAGTAAAAGTCAGAATTAACTTGCATGGAATATTAACAATCAGTAGTGCTTCGTTGGTGGAGAAACTACCAGCATCTGAAAATGACATCACCGAGGAGCAACCGATGGAGGCCTCGCCCAGCCCTGCACCTGATACAGTCAATGGAATGGAAAGCGACCCCATATCTCCGGAGGTAAAATCTGGTTCCAAACGCAAAGCTTCTCTGTTGTTGGATGACCTAATCAGTGACCCATGCAAGTTAATGAAATGGTTTCACGGTCTGGTATGTTGTACCTTTTAATTATATCTCAGTTGCATCTGTTGCTGTGGCTGAGCGAGTAATTAAAAAGACTGAAATACCGTACTCTGTACGAAGCAATTGTTTTTAAATATATTCAACCAGGGGTATTACATTTGTATGTCAATGAAAATGATTTCCTTCAAGATTTGGCACATTAATTTTCATGAAAAAACATAATCTAAACTGTATATTTTATGAATATTGTGTGGTTATTCCAGGAAAAGTCTGTAAAATTAATATTTATTTTTTTCGTTTCATCAAAAATGATCTTTAATATGATTTTGTGCAAAATAAATGTTTTCAAATTATCATATTAAGGTTGTTATTAAGCTAACTTTATAAAACATTTCAAATAATTTCCACAAAAAGTGTTTTTAATGTGTTACGTCCTGCTTGGCACTGTTCTGGTCTCCTCAATAGAAAATATTAGATTAATAATTTTAAAGTATTGTTAGTTAAAAGTAGTATTACAAATTAATCAAGGATTACTCCTAAACAATGACCTCTCAATTTATATACAATAGATTGCTTTATTTTATCAGTTAAAACTAATAAGCTTTACCTTATCTTCTGATAAAATTTTACAAGTTTTATTGTACATTATAGTGATGGTCAGACCGGATCAACAGACATCGACTAATGTCCAAATATAAAGATTCTGGATTTAGGACTTTACCGGTCTAAGTCTGAAAATACAACAATTTTAAACTTTGGAATAGTCTCTAATTCATATGTTGTGGTAAGCAACTAATGATTGCAACCACAGACTATCATGCAGCATTCAGTTGATTACACATTGTTTGAATAAAGAATAACGTCCATTTCGTATAACAGTATAATGTTTTGTCTCTTAACAATTGTTGACTAAGTTAAAAATGTCACTGGTTACTATAAAAACATTCCTGGCCATATAAGAGCCACACTTTTCAATTTACTTGAAATTTGACTTAAGATGTTCAGTACTATTCCTAAGCATTTCAAGAATGTCTTTTTATAAAAGAAGTCCCTTTCTTCATTGAGGAATTTGTATTGAAAAACTAAAATATTCTAAATATCATACTTATTGTTTTATTTTCATTCTGTCTGTTCTCTTTTCTGGTTCCCTTAATTTTCAATGATGCTAATTCTATAACTATACATATATGAATGAAGAATTTGTTAATTGTTTACCTCGGAATAATAACCACTCTGTGTATATCTGATTTTGTTGGTTCTATTGACAAATGAAGTTTTATCTTTCTTTCGAAATGAAGTATATTAGTTAACCACTACTCCAGTCAAGCACTGTTGACCCACCAGTCAACACAAGCAGTAGGAAACCCACTGTCCCCACGAACAGTGATATTGACCCACCCACCCTCCCACACACGTACAGTGGTGTTGACCCACACACCCTCCCACATTCGAACACCTAATATTTTTTACAAGAAATATTGTAGGTTTACCTCTTCTAAATTTTGTTACATAATGAATACATCTTTTTAATCTTAATTGGTCGGTAGCGTAGTTGGTTCAATCCCAGCTTCATGTGCTAAAGGTTCTCAGTTCGATCCCAATCAGAGTCAATACATTTTGAGAAGGATCAGCTGATAACCACCGGCTGTTCATTTGTCATTGGGCTATTAATTAATGACACTTTCTAAGGAATAGTCGGCCTTAGTTTGTAACAATGACTACATTCGCTCATCTACACTCATTCGAAATCCATATTCGCCCATATCTTGACGATCAGCGTCTTATGAATAAATAAAAAATAAATAAATAAATATTAGTGCTAAATATACTGATAATGTTTTTTATTATATATATATATATATATATATATATATATATATATATATATATATATATATGTATATATATATATTGATTTACACTTGAAAATGACCAAAAAGTTGAAACATATTGTGTATTGAGTTTTAATAAAAAATATAAGGGTACTCAGTTTTTTAATTTTATTACATCCTAAAATATATATATATATATATATATATATATATATATATATATATATATATATATTTTAATAGGTATTGAAAATTAAGTGGGTTGGACTCCAGTGTTGTTAATGAAGGTTACACATGAATTTACTGTAATTTTCTTATTTTAAAAAAATAAGAAGTTTTCCTTAGGAAGGAATTACTTGGCCTTCTTTCTTAGTAACTGTTCATTTCCGTTTTGTTATTATTATTTATTACTATTTTCACTTTATTTTATTATACTTTCATAACATTATAAAAGTTACATAAAGTTTCATTGATAATCAGTATAAAACTCCAGTACTGTTAAATATACGACTAAATGTTGTAAATACTTTTACCAAACAATAATGAAATCTTAATGGTCTTACCTTGGCAGGAATGTACATGATGTATCTCGTATACATTTTAAAATTATAATTGTGTTCGCTGAATCACACTCATTCGAAATCCATATTCGCCCATATCTTGACGATCGGCGTCTTATGAATAAATAAAATAAATAAATAAAAAAAAAATGCTATCAGGCTTTAAAATAACATATAAACGTTCTGTAGACTTTCTAGTGTTTCACATTAGGACTTATTGTGAGTCACAATAGGACGAAATAGGCATATCAAATTATGTAAAATTGAGAGAAACAAAACAATTGCTTCAGTGAAAAATCAACAATAATACTTGTTCAGCCTCAATGTTCAAAGCTAGTTGAGTGATTTCTGTTTGATATTAGGACTTTTGCAAATTCAAACTAATTAAATGAGAACTATGATTTTTGCCAAACTAAGTATGCAGTTGTACAATATGAAAACTTAGAAACTGAAAATACATGAACCCTCTCTCACATAAATGGACAAAACTATACAGCGGGCAGACTGGCCTTTACAGTTAAGCCTTGAATTAATTCTCTCACAAGTGCTTCTCTCAG
The DNA here is from genome assembly GCA_035578905.1 of Stictocephala bisonia. Lineage (NCBI taxonomy): Eukaryota > Metazoa > Arthropoda > Insecta > Hemiptera > Membracidae > Stictocephala > Stictocephala bisonia. The sequence goes on from JAQJVL010001905.1 coordinate 36,990, forward strand.
GGCATCAACTGTATTAGGTACAGAACATTACCAGCTTTGATCATCTTTTTCCTATTTTCTGATCTTATATGAGTACAGTACATTTTTCTACTTGTTAAAAGTTTCTGCTCTTTGAAACATGGCAAGTATAAATTGCTACGTTACGGTAGTGGGAATTGATTGTCAATTAAGAGTGTGTGACATATCATTGAAAGTTCTATCACCCATATAGAAAGAATTGAACTAGTAAAACATGTGTTCTTGTTATGGTCTAATTAGGTTTGTGCATCTGATAGCACTTTTCATTTCGAACCACCATTTTAACTGAAAACAAACTTAAGTAATCATTATTTTGCAAATATTGTTGGTAAAAACACTGTTAATAGTGGTTAGCTGTCAATTGGATCGAAATTCATTGCATTAATAATCCTTCACTCCTATTAATTATTACTTGATTTGAACAAATAAAATAATTTGTTTGTGTACATATTTTACCTCAGAAATACCAACAATCCAGATTAGACCTGGGCAATTTTTTGGATCAAAATCTTTATAGTAAATAGTTGTATTATGTGTTCATAGAATAATAATTATTAATATTGAAGAGATATTGTGAATAGTTGTGTACTTATATTTTAATTTTTTAGTTACTGCCCTTTGAAATAATTTAGTAGAAATCAGAAGTTCTATTACCATAGGGCTTTAAAATTAAAATTACAAAAATCTAAATGAAGCACAGTATATATATCCAGTGTAGATATTCCTTGAAGGTCTAAATTGGATTAGTAATATTCTGGCCTCATAGTTCAAAGAAGCCAGTCATTTAGTGATGTCTTAAGTTTGGTCAGGTGAAGTTCTTCAATTCTGCTGGTAGTAGGTTGTGCATTATTTTGCCAATAGGTGGTGTCTTCTGATTTAGCTTGAGATCTTGTGTTGATAGTGAGTAGTCTGCAGCATGGTAGTCATGGTGAAATGCAGCTCTTGGAAGGCTCTTCCTGTCGACTTGTTTAGACTCCTAGATGAAGAGTCAAATAATCGTCATGATTTTAAGCTCCTTGAAGGTCTTCTCTGCAGGTGTCTCTTTAGAACACTGATTGTTTTTTTCCGGAGTCACAGGTTGTAGGTTCTTATGTGTTTTCCTCCTCAAAAGCTATGCTTAACCGAATGTGGCATTCAAGTAGAGCAGTTAGATTGTTTTTGCTGTTACTGATGGATTTTATTCACCATAAGATGTATTATAGTGTTTAGTTTCAATTGTATGTCAATACGTGATGTCCTTAAAATGTTGTAATTAATAGTTACAATCAGGAATTTTTCCACTTGCTTCCTTTCAACATCTCGTAAGGACAGCATCTGATCCCACCTTCTGCAAAACACTACTTGGTTTCTGTAATAAATTATGCACAGTTTTAGAAGAAAAATCATATGATACACAATAGACTGGCTTTATATGACAGTATAATTTGTCAAAGCATACAATTACTAAACAGAATTGCTGTGAATAACCTGATAAACTTTTGATAGTTATTTTTTCATGATTTTATATTAAAAACACGTTTGTTAGAAAGCCTTTTTACCTCATAAAATTACACTTATGGTATCTAATTTTTTCTGAAAGTAAAAACATAAATATAACATATATTGATTTATTGCCAAGGTGTCAGAAAGAATAGGTTCCTCTACGAGTACAACGGCTAAATTTAGTGCATGCAGGAGAGGGTTATTAAACACAATTTCTCTTAACATTGTTCATTTTTGGGACATATAGTGTAATGTGTATATCATATTGTACAATCAGTAAGCACCAATGAATTTAAGCAAAAGTCTGGCGAATGTCTTGTTTTCCATAATCTTATATATTTATAGTTAGCTAGTTTGTTTATTGAACAAATCTTAACTGCATTGTAGTCTGCATTTCCTCTCCTTTTACCCTATTGCTGTGTTGTATATGCATAATCATTGTATACGTTCCTTACTTTTCAACACAATCGTTATTAGCACTGATGCCATTTTCTTTAAAAATACATGCATGTGATGTTGGGTAATCATGAATAGTATAAAAGAAAATCATCTCTTCCCATGAATACTAAGTCGTTAAGTGGAAGTAGTTAATCCATAATTGGATCAATTGTAACTTGTAGATTACAATCATCTTTCTTGACTGTCTAGAACACAATCTCAATTTTTTTTAAACTGACAATAAATAGGAGTTGAAGGCTCAGTAAACAGTTGGATTGTAAGTTACCTATCGGGGCGAACACGTGTAGTTGAAGTTCAAAGCTCTCAACATGGCCTTGAGTTTTAGAAGAACAAAAAATTTCTTAATTGATACCAGTCACAACCACTGCCTGTAACATTTGGAATGCTCCAAGGATCTATCCTTGGCCCAGTCCTCCTCGTTTCATTTGTTGTACACTGATGACACAATACTTCTGGTAAATGCCAGAACCGCAGGAAGCATGTGACTGCCAGTAATTCCCTTCATAAGGCCCTTACTGCAGAAAAAAAAAACAACCTGGCTGCAAATCTGTCTAAGACAGTACAAATTAATTTCAGTAATAGAAAAAAAAATGTTCCAGGCATATCAGAAGTTAAATTAATTTATTTAAAAATTCATGTTTAACTGAAAGTTAATAAAGAACTATTAATATATTTACAATTATGTTTTGTTTCTATTACTCTTCAATTTATTTATTTATTTTTAGAATTAGGGATGGGTGGTTCCTTAAGTCGGTTCTCTGTTCTATCGATTATTGACAAAAGTACTGAGAACCGATGGGAAAATCTTGGTTCTGAGGTTCTGGTTCTTGAAAAACATATATAGGGAGATAGCTTTCATATCAGAAATGTTTCAGGTGTTAAAAGTGCTGATAAACAGAACAATCAAACAAGATAAACCATTTATCTTTGTCAGAAAATATCTGCCATAGCAGGTCACTTCCTTATCAGTACGTGATTTAGCCACGAGATAAACAAAACATTTAAGTCAGAAAATGTGATTTGGCCACGAGATAGACAAAACATTTAAGTCAGAAAATATTCGCCCTTAGTCTGGCCACTACCTTATAAGCATGTGAAAAGAGACATATAACATTAATGAATAGGAATTCACATGCAAAGGCAGTGAATTAAAGCCATTATTTTTTATCAAGAGTCTAGTCATCCTTTCCGCAAAGGCAGTGAATTAAAGCCATTGTTTTTGTTCAAGAGTCCAGACATCCTTTCTGCCTGAGCTCCACTCTTGTTTATCTCGACCCTTTCTTATCACTTCCTGCCTGATAAAAACACCTTACATTCCACTCTGTTTACAACTCATCTAACATTATGAAATTAATTATGCTTCTAGTTTTATTGTGAATTTTGAAAAATAAAAGATTTTTATGATGAACTTAACCCTTAAAACGCTGAGTCATTTTCTGTAATTTTTCAATTAACGCTTAATTTTCTTGAATATATATAATTTTAGTTTTTGTAAAGTTATATTTTTTTTTAATCTAAACCAGGATAGTACAATGTAAAAAAAAAAAAATAATAATAACGATATTGTATTTTTATATTCATTTTTTATTCATTACAAAGTTTTATCAAAACTGTAAAAACGAAATATTATTGGATGCAATTAAAAAAATTTTATACTTGCAAAAATAAATTTTTCAATTGAAATATGATTTTAGAATGACAATTTCTTCCTTAGAAAGTAACAGCTGTATGAAAAAATTCAAAACTATAAATTGTATAGCCATTATAAAAATATACCTATACAATATAACTCAATAAGACAACAGATTATACAAAGTTTATTATTTTGAATTTACTCTATATTTTTCATTGTGAAGTCTAGTTTTATTTTTGTTGTAAATAGTGTTTATTTTGTGTACATTATCTGTTTGTTTACACACCGGAGGTTAGTACAATGCACGAGACAGACAACAAATAACTGCAGACTGACTTGAGCGCCAGCCGGTCGCTGTGTTATGTGACTAGCAGATGCATATATATTCGCTGCGAGCGCTAGCGGTTACCTCGATAGAGGCAATAATGAATGAAAACTTCATATTATTTACATTCGTTGCCTAGTAACCAGTCCAAAGGTCTCGAAAATGAATAATAACCTGAAAATAGTCTTGACCTTGAATCTTAGAACTCGCTACGTTGTATTAGGCCTGTTCTAGGATTATTGTTATCAGCTCATGAAATATTACGTATAACGCGTTACGGGCAATTGTAAACATGCGTATATATACGGATGACGTGTTTTAAGGGTTAAGATATTTGTGTTCATTTGTCTAGTCTTGTAATGAAAAAACAATACATACAAACCCTAGAAAATTGGATTGAAATATAAATTTTTAATATTAATATTGTGCCAAAACTAAATAAAATGATTCTTTAGCATTTTTATTAAAATAGTTAAGTTTTATTTTAATTGTTTTTTTTTCATTTTACAAAGTCTTAAATTGGATTAATGTTTTAAATTGCATTGACTTAACATTTACTGACCCAAAATAGTTTATTGTTTCTTAAATTTAAAACAAAATGTATACTGTAATTTCTATAAACGTTTATGGTTTTATTGGCTGTATAGTTTTTTATGAATGTGAGTAGCATTTATATTTTCTTAATTTAGTACTATCACAAATTGAGAAAAGAACTAATAGTTAATAAAGATAGTTTTTTTCAATAGTTAGTAAAAAAATTTTTAATCAATTAATTATTATTTGTTTTTGCTGTTTATTTTTGACATATTACAATTACATCAACCTCTTAAATTTAGTTGTGGTAATTTCAATCAATTATTGTTATTTGTTTTTGAATAAGTTTTATTACTAAACGACCTAAAATGGCAGGTTATTTTTTTTAATTTTCACTAGGCTTATAAGTTTTGTAATTTCCTCAAGGTAAATTTCAATTGCAAACTAATTTGAGCTTTATATTCAATTTAGCTAAATTGTATACTTTTTTTTAATTTAAAGTAAATACTTTATTTGTGCAAAAATGTAAACAATCATACCCTGATAATAAATAAAATGTTACAAATTCTCTAGTTATTGGAAATATCGTATGTCATTTTACAAATTTTAAGGGTGTATTGTACTTCTTATTGTTTTGTGGTAGCTGCTGCCATAGCTTGGAGATCACAAAATCGTGACAATCCAGCTACCAGAATTCCGCACCTACTCATTATACAGGATCTTCCACGTCAGAACGGTCGCTTAAAATCTCAAAACCCACCTTTATGTACTGCTTTCCATTTGAGTAGATCAAACTTCTCACCCAATACCAGCTGGGCAGTAGCGTGGAACAGTTTTGAGTAATAAGTTCCTTATTAACGATCCGTCAATACCTGTAGGGGGGATGAACTTCCCTCGTAGGAAGTGAACACTGTTAAATCGGTTTCGAACTAGCGTTGGCAGATGCAATTACTGAAAGTATACATGGGGATTGACAGTAGATCAGCCATGTGATTGCGGGGAGTCTATCCAAACAATCTATCGGTCACATAGTTACAGAGTGCCCCCTGCACTCTTTTACGGAGGGGTTGGTCAGCATACACAGAATCAGTGAGGCAGGTCTTAGATGGCTCGATGGATTGGACTTAGCTTTGTGACAGGAGATCACTTCACATTTTATAATCAGTGAATACATAATCAGGACTTGTGGATATTTATCCAAATATACATCGCAGCTTTATAATTAACAAATGGTAGCTGATAACAAACCATACGATATATATACTTCATATTAGAGAAATCGCCAAAATACTATGCACTGTTTTTACTGACTGATTCCACATAATTTGTTGATTCACTGGCATAAAGATATTAGAAACATTTTCTGAAACTTTCTCAAAAAGTACTCAGAACCGAGAATCGATTTAAGTAAAGAACCGAACTGGAACCGAAAAAAAAATGGAACCTACCCATCACTATTTAGAATTAAATGTTTTGTATTTAAATATCACTACTTGTTTTGTACTAAATTCCAAGCTTGATTAGAACTCATCGACGTAAATCTTTGTCTACCTCTCAGCAGAATATTGTACAATTTTGTAATTTGGCCTGTAAGTAGATCTAACATGTTGTTATCAACCAGATAGTATCAATATTTATCTTATATTATTTGTAATAAGTAAGGAATGTAGACAGTGGATTGTTTCGTTTACAAGCAAGGAAAGGTATCTGTAAACAAAATATAAAGACATATGGTGATAAGGATTACACTTGCTTAAATTATTAAGTGCCCAATTAAACTAAATGTTGTATAGAATTTTATACATTTTTAATAACTAATTAATATCCCCATTTGTTATTTTTTTTTTTTTTAAATGTATTATTAAGCGTAAATATTCTGTTATCTCCATTAGTAACTATCATAACTTGCCATTTGGCTTAATTATATTTTGAGGCAATCAAATTGGATTTTTTAATTTCATTTTAGTCATTCAGAATTAACAAATTAATCTCAGTCCAAAAAGATATCTGGATCAGACCATCACTATTTTATCACATACAAATCTATTTATTTTTGCCAATATAATTTAAAGTAAATTAAATTTTAAAATGTTTGAATACACACATAGCATAAATTATAGTTCTAACCATAGTGCTCCAAAGATTTCAGTTAGAACAGTCTTTTAGATAAGCTAAAATATCAGTTTTTCAACCCTGGATCTGTGAGGTCAAGTATTGAGAAATGTGAACATGAATCAAATGTAAATGTTCTTAACATTCATTAAATGTAGTGCAAATCAGTTGCTTATCTTAAACCAACTGATCTAGGATCAAATGGTTGTGTTAATATGTTTATCCAAAAACTCGGTTTAACGGAAAATGACATTCGATATTTGATACTTGATGAAATAACTTTGTATATACACTGTATACTATTGCGACAATGAAAGGTAAGTAATTCGTCAGGCATTTTCCATTCTATGGAAAACTAATGTATGTATTTGTTTTAGGATGATGCTGAAAGAAAGGATGCTAAGAAGAAAAAACAGATCATCAAAACAATAAATTTGCCAGTTGAAGCCATAACTCATGGCTACTCTCAGATGGATCTAAACAATTACATCGAACAAGAAGTAAGTTTTTAGTCTTAGATTAAAAGTACTGTTCATTGAAACTTATGCTAGGAGTATACAAACATCTCTAATGAATAGAATGTTATACTGTTAATTATAATTCTGTCCTGCAGACTTGCGTATTTTTATTTACTGTCACTAAGTTGTGACGTTAAATATATATTAATATTTAACATTGATATACATGATAGAAGTAGCCTATATGCAGTAAAACTCCCCTCAATCAGCTGTCTAATCTGTCCAATGTTATGCAGGAATTTGTTTTTCCTCAAACGACTTCAAGTCTGTTTTTACTGAAATCACAGATTTTTTTTATAAGAAGTAATATTTTGATTTAAATATAAAAATACAAAAGACAAATTGGGCTGAGCACTCATTTTCTAGTGAGCTGATGTGTTTTAAAATAATTAGGTATTCTATATAGTATAAAGCTTGATGTAATAAATCACTGACTCTAAATGCTGAGGCACTTCATGTGCATATTCCAATTGAAGTTCTCAGTCTAAATCATCCATGAAAATTCACAAAAGTAGACTTTTTTCACTTATAAACCAGATAATGGTCTTTTTGGACCAAAAATGGTTGTCATTTTCTAACAGAAAAATTTGAAAGAAGTTTTTTTTTTGACAGCTCAGAAAGAACTTAAGTAAAATTTGTATACACAACCTTGACGTTTGTCATTACATAGTTGTTGTTATATATGAATTTCAGCTAAAATACTCAAAAAAAGAGTAGGGTATCACGGGCCTAAAAACAAACATTTTTTAATACTGACTAAATCCACTGAATGGGGTATCAAATAAACGGTTTTTTTACCTGAATCCTGATTTACCGTCAGACTAATAAACATTTTCCTAGAAAATGGAAAGACTTAAATTTCAGGTCAATTTTGTCATCAGAGATCTTATTTAGGGGTGTGCGAGGCAGAAAATTATGTGTTAATTCGATGATTCGATTTAAATCAAAGAATTTCGTTTGTATGCTCACATACATAATTCATGGTTTTCACTTATGTTTTAGAAGCAGTAGAGTAACAATAATATCTTGTGTTCAGACACCATGCTAGTACAAAGAAATATAATTTATTGATCTTACATATGTTGGCTAGTTAATGTTATATTTATGAAAAACTAAAGATACAATTTATGTAAAATTTAAAAGGTCAATTTTAAATAATATAGGGTGTCCTGTAAGTAGCCAGGCAAACTTCTGCAGGCCATTCCTTGGGTCAAAACAAACAAAAAATATCATGTATACAAACTGTCTATCTTGCACCGTTATCTGTCTGTCCGTCTGGATACGATTTTTACAAAATAGCCTAATATCTCTGAAGTTATTTGAAATAAAATCTTAAAAATTGCTATGACTGTTGATCTTAGTAGTGTTTTAAATGTTTTAAGCTAAATATCTTAGTACCTTAAATTTTAATAATAATCTGTAGGCTACAAAAAGTTGAAGAATGTATTTCTTCAAATAATGGTATAAAAATGGTCAAGACGTTCACCACGATGTAGGCCTCTGGTGGTACACGCTACAAATATATTAACAATCAAATAAGTGTTGCTTTATCAAGTGTACTATGCTAAAAAAACGACAAAGCTTTTAAGGTCAATATCTTAACAATCAAATAAGTGTTGTTTTATCAGTGTACTATGCTAAAAAAACGACAAAGCTTTTAAGGTCAACAATTCATATATTCAGTAATGTTTGTACAATACTTTTAATATGATCGTTATACATAAGTTTTTTTAATGGTAATAATAAAAATTGAGTGTGTCTGAAAAAAAAATGTGCAATGTTTTTTTATGGGAATCCTACAATGTGCCTTGACTGTTGTAACAAAATTTATTAAAATCTTGATATTAGGGGTGTGCGAGTAGTGATTTTTGAGTTCAAGTTGAGTCGTTGGCATTTTTTCGAGTATCGAGTATTTTTGAGCGAGTATTTACATAAGGATTTCCTGTTCACCCAAGACAACTATAAAAACCAAACACCATCCTAAGCCTATGTTAAGTTTTGCCATACATTTAATATATATAAATATATATATATATATATATATATATAAATATATATATATATATATATATATATATATATATATATATATACATCTAAACTGAACACAATAATTTTGATTTGTTGTTTGTAACTGTAACATTTGATAAATAAAACCTTTTACTTTCTGCCTTCTTACATTTTTATGTGGCATTGTTTTGTTTAACCTTTTGCCTTTTTTCGTAACTAATATTATATAAGAAACTAAGAAAGTATATTATAAATTGAAACAACGTGGATTATAAAGATTTAATCTGTTCACTGATATCACAGATCAGATTTTCTATGCAAGCCAATTATAATGTTTCACAGCCGGCCGATATGTTTATCTGGTGGTTCAGTTCAAAGTGTACCGCGAAAACGTAGCAAAGCTTGTTGGCAAAAGCTGCATCCAACCAAACTGATGCTAAAAGTCGCTTAGGATGAATTAGTTTTTTAATTATTATCGGTAATGAAATATGTACAACTTGAAACTACAGTAGAACCCCGCAAATCCGAACCTCACAAATCCGAATTTTTGGCAAATCCTAACTGACGGGGATCGGAAACTTTTTTAACAAGTTAAAATACTGTATTCAGTAAATTTGGAGTCGCAAAAATGGGAATGAAATAACAGACAAAAACGTAAAAACATAATTTTAATTTACAAAAACACCTTCAACATAGTTAACATGGTTTATAATTGAACTTGAAATACAGTATAGTACAGAATGAATACAACGTTAGATAAAATACAGTATAAAAATATAAAAGATTAAGGTGTGTTCTTAAAGAACTCTGTAACTTTCTTCTGACGCATAGATGTTAGCGACTAGAAGTGGCAATGTTAAGCCATCTACGCATTAACATTACGTCAGCTGGTAACGCAGCAGGGCTCTGCTCCACATATCGTAGAGCCACATCCAGGGCTTTAGTGGCATCAGCGTGTGACGCTCGATCTGGTTGGGAAATTTCTTCCTCGCTTTCTTCGTCTTCATTAGGGCTTTGAGGTTGAACCAAATTTACGATTTCCTCATCGTTGTATTCTTGGTGGCTATTATCGTCAACATCAACCCATTCTATGGCATCATTTTCTCCAGCTTCTTCACATCCTGGAAGGTTTTGAACGACATCTAGGAGGTCATTTTGTAGTGGAGCTTGAAAATGCTGTGTTTCTTCAAATTGTAAATCTGGCCACAGCTTCTTCCACGACTTTTTAATCAAAGTTTCAGGACAGTTGTCCCAGGCTTCAGCCACCCAATAAATTACATCTTTTATCGTGATACTTTTCAGGATGTCAGTGATGGAACTTTCTTCATCTGATAGAAGTGTCCGTACCAAATGTTTTCTATAATAAAGTTTTATAAACTGCAGGACACCCTGGTCCATTGGCTGCAATAATAGAGTGACATTTGGTGGTAAGAAAACAGCCCTAATTTCACCACATGTCAATTCTTTTTCCGAAGGGTGTGATGAAGCATTGTCAAGAAAAAGTAGTGCCCTGTTGGGTAGCCCCACTTCTTCATTGAATGTAGTCACCGAAGGAACAAATTGTTTTTCAAACCACTCCTTAAACACAGCACTATTCATCCAGGCTTTCTTCTGATTTCTATAATACACAGGCAGAGCATCCATATTAACATCTTTCAAAGCGCATGGCTTCTTTGAATTGCCAATAACCATCAACAGCAATTTGTTGGTTGCCACCACATTACAACAAGCCATTACAGTTAAACGTTGCTTGTTCATTTTAAAGCCAGGCGCACACGCTTCTTCGTTCGATGCTAGACTTTTATTAATCCACTGACTTTTATTAAAACTGGCAGTGACTTAAAATTTAATCCACTTTCGTCTGCATTATATATCTGCTGAGGTGAATAATTGTCTGTGATTGTATCTTTGAACTTCAGTGCAAATGCTTCTGCAGCGGTAACGTCTGATGACAACTTTTCATCTGTAATTGCGAGCTGACGAACACCAGGTCTATTTTTCCAGCGGTTTAGCCAACCATTGCTTGCAACAAATGACGGACTGCCATTCATACGTTCGTTAAGTTGCAAGGCCTTTTCTTGAATCAAAGGTCCACTTATAGGTACTCCCTTTTGCCTCTCCTGGCTAAACCATAGGAATACCGCTTCATCAAGACGATCATGAGCCGATACAGAAGAATTGTGTCGCTTTTGCAATGCTTCTTCACTTGTACTGCCTGAAAACTTTTTAATTTTTGCCCTATTTTTTCCAGTCACTTATAGTGGCCTTACCTACTCCCAATTCCAAAGCTATCTTAGATGCACTTTCTCCTTTGTCTAATCGTTTTAAAACGTCCAATTTTTCTTTAATTGTACATGAGGTGTGTTTTCGTTTAGTGGCCATTGTAAAGCTTATATAATCAGTTAAACACTTTTCAGTTGAGGGCACTGTATTGTCTTTTGTTGCAGTGAACTAAAAATAGAAACTGTGAGAAAACAATTTTACGTAGATCATAATACTGTATGGAAAAAATGGTAACTTTAATGTAGGCTATACTGAAGATCCGAACACCAGATCCTGTAGGCCTACAGTAAAATTGTTTTCTCACTTTAAACACTTGACACAAACACTCGCATAACAATTCACCACAAAGAAATTGATTCCCACTTTTGTAGGCCTACCGAAATGTAAAAAATATATTTTACTACCTACTATACTGTACTAATACAGTACAGTAGTGAATAATATTCACTACAGTATTAGTACAGTGGTAAAATATATTGTTATATTACATACAAACTAAACAAACTTCAATGAATTAACGAGACTAACGGCGGATTATATACGACAACGACACTGACTACACAAAACGGCTACTGAGCTACAGCTGTAGGGAACTGTACGCCAGCATTGCCAGGTAGAGGGGGAGTAGGTCAATGCCCTGTCGCCACGCCCTCAGCGCCACACATGCACAGACGGCATCTTAAACTGTCAGTTAACGTTGAACAACTGTGCTAATGTTAGTACAGTAACTCTATACGCTATTTTTCGGATAATCCAAACTTTTCGAAATCCGAACAAGCTGTCCCCCCAATTAGTTTGGATTTGCGGGGTTCTACTGTACTTCAATACATGAGGCTACACTGAACAACAGATAAATAATTATTTCATAACGAGAAATTCATGAAAACCTGGTGTAATCGAATCAAAACCATAGACGTAGTCAGCTAAAAAACATCATATAATTAACAAAGAACAATTCGGGTTTAGGAAAAATTTATCAACGATTGATGCAATCGCAAATTTTACAAATTTAGTTTATGAAAGCATAGATTCAAATTTCTTTACAGCTGCAGTATTATGTGATCTATCAAAGGCATTTGACTCAATGAATAGAAAAATATTACTTAATAAAATGGATAACTACGGAGTTAGAGGTATCGGATTTAACCTCATAGAAAGCTACTTTAATAATCGATTTCAAAAGGTTCACCTATCAAATTCAGGACAAATTTTTGATTCTGACTGGCATATAAGCCTTACTGGTTGCCCTCAGGGCTCAATTTTAGGTCCTCTTTTGTTTTTAGTGTTTGTGGCTGATTTACCGGTAAATGTCAATCCAAACTGCTACAGCACTATTCAATATGCTGATGACACTTCTGTGATCGTCAGGCAGAGGGATTCTCAATTGTTGGACACCAATATTCTAAGCTGTCTCAAAGAACTAAAATCCTGGTTCTCAACAAATGCTCTCCAACTCAATGAAAATAAAACAAACGTAATTAAGTTCGGGAGACCAAATATAATGAATACAGATGACAGAATTATTGAAACCTTAAATGTTAAATTTCTCAGTATTTTCATAGACGCAAAATTGAATTTTTCCAGGCATGTTGAAAATATATCAAAAAAACTTAACTCGTCATGTTTTTCTTTAAAGGTACTATCAAATAGTGTAAATTATGAGGTCCTTCGAAAAGTTTATTTTGCTCTTTTTCAAAGTATTATCACATATGGTCTTGGAGTTTGGGGGGGGACAACTTTTAAAAATTTCAACAGAATATTCCTAATCCAAAAACGAGCAATAAGGATCATTAATAAAAAACCTCCAACTGAACCTTGCAAGGCATTTTTTCAAAATTCCAAATTAATGACGTTACCAGGCTTATATTTATATGAGTTATGTAAATTCTATAAACAAAATTCAGATAGATTTTCTTACAGAATTCCTAATTATAAATACAATACAAGGCATAACTTTTTACAAATTCAAAAACATAATTCGTCTAAATTTGAAAAATCAATCAATTATATGACCTGTAAAGTAATAAACAAGATTCTTAAATCTAATAAGGAATTGGTGTCCAGCAAATTGTTTCTAAAAACAATAAAACAATCCTTATTAATGAAAGCCTATTACACTGTAGATGAATTTTTTGATGACCCTGACTTACTAAATACTTTGTAAACTATGTAGTTTGTCCCATTTTTTTAGTCGTAAGTTTTTTTTTTTAATTATTTACCACTATGACAGTTCTCTATGTACACCATTGTATTTTCTGAGAAATAAAAAATCTATTGTCTATTGTCTATTGCTAATATAATAGGTCTAGCCAATATTGGCGACGAGATGCAGTCTGAAATATCAGCTAAGTGCCAACTAGTGACAGTGAAGATTTTGGGCAGCTAAATTATAAACTTATTAATAAAAAACGAGATGTTTGATAAGGCTTCGGTTCAGTAAAAATTATTTTCCGAATCTCTAAATTTGTCGTATTTTGTTTAGGAAAGGTCTTTCAGCATGTTTCTCCCTCATTTAGGTTGATTCGTGAATGTTTTACAGTTTACACAGCCGTCAATGTGAACAGGGAACCGTTCAGTGAGTTTACTAATCAAAATTATTGTACTTTACTACCCTTTACACTCCAACTGTTTTATTGTCTAACCTAGTCAGAAAACTGTTTAAAAATTCAGGAAAAAGTATCGTATGCGCAAATATTACATAGGGTTTTGGCGATCTAAGGTGTTTACGGAATAATAATTAATAGACGTTTGCCACGGTTTTATTTATATATATATATATATATCTATTTTTTATTTGACGGAAAATAAATCAATAATGTTATGTAACACGCTACTAGAACGCCATTACCATATTTTATATGATATGATACAGTATTTTCTTACGTTAAATCATTGGACAATTCTCTGTTCAAATTAAAAAACAAAATAGACCTCAATCGACTCGCAAGAAATATACGATAATTTCAGTTCCGAAAATGATCTGAATGGTTCCTTGCACGTTCGTATACTACAACCGAGATGTACTTTCGCCTAGAAAACATGGGAAGTTCGATTCTTGGGGTGTAAAGTGAGCCGTTCTCGGGACTCTTTTGATTGAACGGTATTATTGATATTAATGAAAATATGCATAATTTCCACGGCGTACAGACCATTAGATTTGTATTGGTAACAGACTTTTTGAGCATCTTGAACCGTATCTCTCGTCCCCTTTCTTGGGTCATAAAGACACTAACCAGCACTTCTGTTTTATTCACGCTATTTTAGGTTAGGTTACAAGTGACTAGTAGACTCGACAACCAATGTGTGATCGCTACTACGGTAACTTTTACAGTGTTCGCTACCTTCCCAGCTCTGTTGTTCACTTTAAATTGTACTAGTTCAAATCATAATAAACAAACTCATTCACTACGCCAACTAGTTCATTTGACTGTCGTCGTGTACTACCTGTTCTTAGGCGTATTGTTTAGTTCATAACTACGTGTACCAAACTGATAACGTATGATTAAGAGTAAAATAAAACACAATGAAGCGCACATTTTTTAGTCATAACTTATAAAACTGTTTACTCTTAAAACTAAATTAAGATGTAAATCTGATATTTCGTGAAATACAACAACTCGATCGAACTTTGGTAGTTTCGGAAGCTTCAAGTCGAGTTCAAGTAGTAAAATACTCGAGCAAATACTCGACGTTTCGAGTATTTGCACACCCCTACTTATTATTTTATCAGACACACTATTTTTCAGTATGACAAACTTATATCTTGTGGCTTACTTATTATAAAATAAAATCCTATTTTTAATTATAATGTATTTTTGCAATATGCAAATCCTGGTAATAATTCACTGAAACGTGTGCCACCGGTGTACATATATGGTTCATATTTAGTATAAGATACATTTTAAATATTTAGAACACTCAAATAAAACCCGGCTGCAGTTTAGAACAAGTATTTTTGCAATTTAGGTGTACACCACGGGTGGCTCATGCCGGGGTTTTATAAAGGTCACCATGTACCACCAGTGGCATACACCCTAGTTTTGTGAAGAAATATTTTTTATTACTAACAAGGCATTGTGGTGATCGTGTTAAGCTCAATCAAGTATTAACTGAGAAATTGAAAAGTTTATTAAATAAAAAAGATTTTCTGGCCAAAGAATTTTTAGACAACAATTTTAATTTCTCAGATAGTAGCTGTTTGATTTTAAAAAATTGTTGGAACTAGAGAAATTACTAAGAGTAGAAATTAACTTGAGGAAAGCCTGCAACCAAGCAATCTGAGTGTCAGGACTGTTAGTCTGAGTTAGTAGATGGGACACTTTCAAATCTTCGCCTTGATTGGAATTGTATACTTGTAGTGTATTGGTTCCCCCCTAACTCTATCTGATAGAAAAAGTTTGCCACATAGATCAATAGTCTGTGAGGAGAGGGCAGAATAAGGTTATTTAAGAGATTGACTTCTCCTTTTATTTATACAGTAAATAAAATTCTTTCTTACATTGAAATTGGTGTTTAAGATGATAGTATCATTTATCTCTGTATGAAATGATTAAATACAAGAGAATGTTGATATTTTATTATCAATGGTGTACTTTCTGGAATACAGTATGTTGAGTGATGTTAGTTTATTGATAGTTGTTGGTAACTTGTTTTGTTTTGTGGAGTGATATTGAAAAATGTGCAATCAGAACTAGGTAGACTATATAGTTTTTACATTTCAACAGTAAATTAAAAATACAATTACAAACAGTTTATTTCATTATTTTATAGACCTAAAAATCCAACTATTTTATGGATTTAATTAATTAATCCAACTAAAATGGGCTAACAGCACTCTAAATGTTTTTTTTTTTTTTTTTTTGTACAGTGCAAAATGATAGCCACCGATAGGCAAGAAAAAGAGCGGATTGATGCAAGAAATGCTTTGGAAGAGTATGTTTACGACTTAAGAGGCAAATTATCATCAGAGGATGATCTCGCAACATTTGTGAGTGATAGTGACCGACATGCCTTAACCAACCAGTTAGATCAGATGGAGAATTGGCTGTATGAAGAAGGAGAAGATTGCAACAGACAAGTATATGCTGAGAAACTAGCAACTCTCAAGGTAAGTCTTGAATTATTTCTGAAGTACAAGTTGTTTGTATTTGCAGATTATCTATTGATATTGACTGGCTCGCTAGTCAGGTGTGATATTTGTATTCTATTGGCTAACAGAGGATTGGTGATCTGAGACACACAAACAATCGATTTACCATTTTGTTGATTGATGTAATAATATTTACAAAGACTTGGATATTATTTTACTATTCCAAACCGATAGTATTTCCATGGCAATATGTATATTAGTGTGTTTGTGAATTCTTCTCTATTTAGTTCATTATTTGTCTATTGTAACTAAAGAAACACTTTTTTTTGTTGTAAATATTGAAATTTTTCAAGTACAACTTTAGGTTTGTTGATTATTTATTTGTTTGTTTATTTGTGTGTTACAAGAGAATAAAACGCAAAGTTGTGGTCGAAATGCAGTATTGTTGGGATTTTTAGTGTTAAATTTTAACCTGGCATATTTAGTTTCAGGTTAACAAAATATTTCACAAAATGGCACAAAGAAAGCTGAAGTTTAATTGAAAACTTACCTATTGTAATAGAATCCTGCTTATACAAGAAGGCTTTTGTTAAATTGCTCATTCAATTTTGAATCAAATTAATACAAATTGTAAATTTATTCGTAAAATAAAAGTTTTCGAAATTTGTTTTTTTATGAATTTTATATTGTATTTTGTAGATTAGTGGAACTATTCGTTCATGCTTAAATCATTTTTTAGCAATTGGGCTAAATTTTATTTTCATTCAAGTAATTAATAACCCAAGTTTTCTGTTTTCATTTTGTACAATCAGACATATTGTGCACACCCTGTACTGAAGTATGTACATTACTAAGATAAATTGTGTTAAATAGGAAAGTTGCAGATTACACAGAATTAAATATTAAAAACTACAAATATTAAACGAACATATTTGGACCTAACCAATAATGCTTCTAATAAGGCTTTGTTAGCCAAGTCTCTTGGGAAATTATTGACAAAATCATTGTACACTAAACTTATTTTTAATTTCTCAATAAACAAAGGTATTAGTCAATCATTAATTCAATTCGGCATAACCAACACTGACACTGAACTAATAATAGCCAACATTAATGGGCATATAGTTGATATGAACACATTGGACTGATGAAACTGCCATTTAAAAAAATCATTCAAGGTATATTATGAGGAAACAACTGTATCAAATTTGTTAGATATAATTGTAAGTAAAATATCAACAAAAGATTTTATCAGTCATTAAATAAACTTATAATAATAAAATGTAACCAAAACAAATTGACATATTTTTTCATTTGTGAAGTATTTTTTTTTTAGATATTGTTAATCGGTTCAAAAGTGAATTCTGTACCAAGTGTAAAACAGAGTTATAAAATAATTGTGAAAATAAATACAATGTTTTCTTATTTGAAAACCAAACAATTTTATTAATTAGTGTTAAAAACTTTGGCGTACCAGCAAGTCATGTTTAAGAAAGAGTTCATTTTTAAAAATGTACACCTTATAAAAACCCAAATTCATCCAAAGAATTAGAAATTAATTCTCAACAAAGTGTGGAATGTTCAAACCTGGGTATTAAAAGTTCACACAAAAGAATCACTATGGCTGACGGTGACAACACAGTTTGTCTGCTGGTGTGTGGTGCATGCTTAAAGAGAGAGCTCCGCCTATATTAGTTGTCTTGAAAAGCACTTGACACTCGCGGTAAACATTTTATTGTCAGGACAGCATGCCTTTCATGCTATGTTAATGTATTGAAAATTTTCATACAGTTTTAGTTGATTAACCTTCTGTCTTAAAATGGTTACGTAGCATTAAAACTTTATTAGTTTCAGAAAAAAAAAATGATTAAAATATACTTCAGATATCCATGTTCCGGATGAACTCATCCCTAATGTGCTAGAATTATACTTGGTGGGCTTAATATTTTTTGTTTTAAGGTTGAGAAAGGCGTGAAATAGTCAATGGACTATAGTGATGGCCAAAAGTAAACACATCAGTTGATACAATTTAACTGATGTGCAAGACCACCTGATGCAACAGGAAATGGATATTTCATACATCCTACTCGCCTGTTCTGCTTCTATTTGTATCAGACAACATATCAGTCGGTTGATTTCCTGTTGAAACATGAAAACTGATGCGAGTCTCAAATAAATCAGTTTGTATTTGTCATTCAGTGAATACTCAAGATGACTTACTTATTCGTTTGGTCTGTTGCGGTTAGTTTCATCAGTAACTAACTGCAACTGCCTGACTTCCTGTTACTTCGCATCAGTTAATTTAACCCTTTGAGGACCGTACAATTTTTGAACATTTTTCTGTCTGTGCAAAACATTTTTTATTACTTTTGACAAGTTGTATGTGAAAAAGACGGCGCTCAAATATGCGATTTTGCAGACATTCAGAGAAAATTTTGTAACTATAGTAATATATAAGATATTTAAATAATTGTTCCACTAAAATTTTTAAAAATATTTACACTTTATAGAAAAAAATATTACAGCGGGTTAGTGTCATGTATAGTATATTATGTTTCAGATTATATATACAAAAATTAAAAATTACAAATTAAATGTCAAGTTTGGCTTCCCCTAGAGCATAAACTAGAAACATTTTAACCGTAGGAACCCTTTTCATTTTGTTTAAAATTTAAAAATGAACATGTGTAACAAATTTTATCAAAATATAATAATAATAAAAAAAGTTAGAGCTAATTTACAGAATTTAGCCATATGCAAAAAACCATGGGTGCATCACTGTCTGATGATGAATCATTGTTACTCAATACAGTGGCGTTATTGAAACGAGTCGAAGTTGAAGGTCCAAGGGGATCGTAATTAGGGTCATTGTCAGTATCGTCGTCATATAAATCTCCAGAAGAATCATTTACATAGTCATAAAGGCATCTATCCAATTCACAAGTTCGTAATTTATCGCGATCCATTATTACATATAATCAAAAGAAACTCAAATAATAACACTATGAACACTATAAAAACTAATTATATTACAAAACTAAACATTGATAAATAACTAAAGTGAACTAAAACAACACCAGTAAATAATGTTGACTCACAACACAACTCTACTGACAGTTCTCAATTGTCATCGACATGTACGATCAGTTGATTCATTCCTAAGAGTAACGATATTTTACGTCATTATTAATTCGGTAATGGTAACTGATATATATATATATATATATATATATATATATATATATATATATTAATGGTTTACACACTTATATCAACTCATTTAGAACAGTTTTACATTCATACAAAGTGTTTTTGATGACTACGAAAGTAATTACACGATAATAACTAAGCGCGTCCTGGCAGGCCGTCAGATCGGCCCGTCGTCCTCAAAGGGTTAAACCGATACGCACTGGCAAATTGAACTGTTACATCAGTTAAGCAAAAGTAGTAGAAACAAAAGTAGTAGGTTGGCACATCCCTAATGGCATATCAGTTAAAGTTAGATTTAGCCATCTTGTAAATTATTAATCAACACGTTTTTTTCTCTCAGTGAAATGTTCAACCAAGTGGAAATTAACGTTTTGACTTGCAAGGTATTTTAATTTCAGAATTTTAATACCAATACATATTTTACTTACTGGATGGCGACTCTCTACTTGGCTTTATGCTGCAACATTTGACTTGGTCAATGAATAATTTTTGTAGACAAAATTCAATATTTATGATTTTTACACATTAAATGTAATTCTTATTATCACAACAGCTCTGTAGTATATGGCTGTCTTTTCATAAAATAGTAAATGTTTTGTTATTTTCACTTATTTGGAACTAGTATGTGTTTAAAAGTCTTGTCCTGCATTAATTAGCAGGTGAGGAGCGTAGTTACCGAATATTTTGAAAATGTCTCTTCCAAAATGAATATTCATCCTAAGCAATACAAACTAACATCTTTGGGTATAAACCAATTTGGTTAACTCATGCACACTTATATACCACATTCTTAAACAATCTAAAACTTAGTGGGAAACTATAGCCTGTACATATTCTAGCAATAAAGGCTGACATACTATTCATTGCCTGCACATGATCTTGTAAGAGAGACAAGAACTGCAGTTTATAAATTGCATGTGTTTTCCTCCTGCTCTATCCTAAAAAGCCTCTATATAGTACTCTCTGTATCAAACATAGTCTACCAAAGTTTTACTAGGATGTAGAATGATTATATAGGATAATTCCAATAATCTTACACTGTACGTTGAGGTAAAATCCATGAAAAATAACTATTACTTGGCTCATCAACATGCGCTTGTTTCACAATTCTATGACTAAGTAACTGTACAAGAAAAATAACTTATTTATTTACTTTTTTACATAATCAGTCTTAATAAATACAAAACTATAAGGTCATCGTGAGTTCTTGAGGCTGAGTATTGGGAGTGCTAATGATGGTATACTACGAAAGTCTAAGTGTTTAGGCTGCTACCAACTAGGCGGTACCAAGAGTTGTGTTTGATAGAGAATAGGACGTGTTTTTGGCATCTATAAATACTAACTCACTAAAATAAACATGAAAGTAAGGTTTTGTTAGTTTTTCATTCTTTAAGTTTATGTAATTAATGTATATAAATCAGAGATGAATGATAACCACAAAATCAAAAATATGGTTTTGTCTCAAAAGGATTGAAACGATCTGAGCTCACATCTTGTTGATAGAAAGCTTGGTTTCTTGTCAGTAGACATAATCTGGAAGTCAGTGTTGTATACTCGTGAGTTTGAGTAATTACAGTCATAAGTTATTTGTAAAAATCATAATAAGCATGAAAATTTATTGGACTTAGTTTCATTATTGAAGCTGTTTAAATCTTGACAAATAGTAAAGTGTATATTTTTAGTTTGTATATTTATTCTGTTCACACTGCTACAAAACTGTTGTGTACTAAGAATTTAAAATATTTTCTTTATTTTAGCTTCAATCCACGTAAGACTTTCTACTTAATTACTGTACTAGAAAATTATACACATTTCAAAAATATATGCTTTCCTACACATTACTTTTTTTGTATTTTTATGAGTTTTTTTGGTAAATTTCCTTGAAGGTAAAAAAACTTAACACTAAAACTGTTTAACATTGGTGAAGGTGAAAAGTAATTTTATTATAAACATTAAAAATCAGATCCTTGCACTGTAAAATTTCTGAATATGTAAAAAAATCCATTGTATAATGAAACACACATATTTTTGGACTTGAACTTGTTTTACAGGCTATTTACAAAATTTTGGGTGTACATTTTTAGATCCTAAATTTTTGCTCTAACCTTCGAACTGGTTGTAGTCAGAATGAGGCACCTTGAAAACATAAAAAGTTTTAACAGTCAGAAATTCCACCATTTTCTTTGGCAACTTTTAACAAGCATGTGTTAATCAAATGTCATAGTAAAAAGGTTAAGCTTTAAATAATTTAAAATATATAGGACAATAGCAAAAAAGTTATATTTTGTTCATTACATAATGAAGCTTAGCCATAAATGTGGAGACAGTTTCCTGCCGCTTTATTGTGGTTAGAGGAGCAAGCTTCTCAGTGCTACCCAATCTGTCCTGCTGTTCACACTGGCCCCTCGTGTACTGCCCAAATGAATTAAATCACTTTTATATCATACCACACTCTTGTCTCCGCTGAACTGACGTGCCACCAAGTATGAACATGAAAAGCAGGTTTTCTTAACCCATTAGGGGCAAAAGACGCAGCATAATATGCATCATCCTGGACAGACGCCGAAAGACGCAAACGTTTGTCATAGGTCTTTGTTTAACACAAATTTTTTGTAATTCTTATTGATGCCGTTAGAAAGTGTTTGATATCAGTTGTAGAAAGTATTTGTATCCAAGAATTTACGTTACACGACTTGTATTAATACATGACTTGTATTGATACACGACTTTTTTTTAAATAATAAAGAAATGCAATAAATGATGCAGAACATTAACTAACTGCTGGTGTACAGCAAACCGTTCACAAGACTGGTGGCTGTTGCAGCAAATGACTCCAGCCACTAGTCGCAGCACGATTCAAGTTTTCTCCTCCGACAATGGGTTAACCAGAAATCATATAGGAATATATGAAATTCCAAATCACCAAAGAATTTCCCCTATAACATTGATCTGGAATGTTCAGTCTCTAGCCTTTTTTACTGTTTTAAAAGAGTGAAGTAGCCAATAATAACAACAACAGAGAAAGCAAGTTTTGTAATATATCAATTAGATCAAGTAAAATAATGGAAGTTGAAAATATTTTGAGAAATAATGATTTTAATATATATGTTTTTGAATCATTTTATTTTGAAGAATAAACACTGAAAACCAACTTGATGTATATTCGTTTTCTTCAACTGAGATAGCCAAGTTATACTCAATTTTTTAGTGAATCCTGAAATATGTCTTCTCATTGGTATATTTTTAATTTTGAGTTCGTGAAATTTATAGGAAAAGTAATGCTTATCCTTCATCAACATTTTTGACATTTAGCATTAAGTTAAATAAAATTAACTGTCCAAGGCCTACTTCTTGTTCATCAGTTGTGTAAAACTTTGTGTTTACAGTAAATTTCACAATCTGTATCATTTTGCTAACAATGAACCCTGTAACAATTTTTCTTCATAAATAATGCTCTTTTTTGTCAATTTTTCCAAGACGAAGTCAAAAGGAGTATACCAAGGAAATATTGTTATGTATGCAACTAATAATTTTCAAGATAGCCAAATGATCACAATAAAGGCTAGTTTTATTTAGTGCTTTGTTTTGTGTTTACAACTGATAACATGTATATCTAAACTGCAATGAAATGACGTGCTGCATGCACTTTCTCTTTTTAACTAAGGCTTTTCTTTTCCTTCCACTTGTATCATGCTTGTCAGAGTTATAACAATGCTTTCTTTTGACTCATCATTTCACTTTGCTGTTGTTGTGTATGACTTGAATACCATTAATTAACCATACAAGAGATATAATGAGCATATTGATAATTGACAGTGGATAGAGTTGAAAAGACCAGGATTGAAAACGTATGAGTGTTCTTTAGAATTTTTTTTTCCTTTAGAGATACGAGTTTGGACATTTTTACATAGCTTTTGGCTCAGTAGTCAACAAAAAACAATAGCTATAAACACTTCACCATGTGAGGTCGTAAATTTAGAGCCAACATGGATTTTTAAAGTACAACATTCTTATAATTCTTATTAATCTCAAATAAGCTCTTTTCGCCAGTTATGGCATCATCAGTTATGTTATAAAATTAGTAAATAATGAAAACATGGATTCTAAATTTTAATATTTTTCAGAATTCTGGAGAGCCCATCAAAACAAGACGTTTAGAATTTGACTTAAGGCCAATAGCTTTGGAGGAACTGTCCTCATCTTTGCAGCTGGCTCAAAAAGCAGTAGACCAGTATCGTTCAGGGGATGACAGGTATTCACACATAGCCGAAGCAGATATGAACAAAGTGAGCGCAAGCATCGACGCAACAAGCAAGTGGATACAGGAAAAGAGAACATTATTGGCTGCCTGTCCTCGCCAGAACAACCCTCCAGTCACTGTTGCTGAAATCCGCCAAGAAAAAACTGTAAGAAAATTTCTTTTCTTTCCTTAGAAATTTAATTACTTACTTTAGGGAACTTGACAGTTACTTACAAACTTTACAAGAAACTTTACTTACTTGTAGGGTCTTGTATATGAAGTTTACTCAGATGGCCATGTTAACCCTTTAAGGAATAATGACGTCTTGGAATGTCATGAAATCACTAGCCTAGAGGAGTAATATTTTGAGCATAAAAATGACGTTATGGAGTAAAAAATTAAAATAGTAATTTTTGTTTGTATTTTAGCCAGTTTTATTGTAAGGTACTAAAAATGGCACAGTTTTAAAAATAACTCAAAGAAAAAGCAATTAACGAACAATTTAAATTGTTGAAATATTTGAAAACAGGGATGTACGCATAATGCTCCATTGCTCGTATGATGTGTATTTTCTTTATTTAGCATTTATAGTAGAGTTGTAGTACCTTTTTGAGGTTTCCTCTGTTGATTTTTAAGATTCTGTAGAGGGCGTGGGAAATGACGGGCAGTTTGGCGTGGCAGATGTTTATTGTAGCTCCTACCATGTAAACACCGCTAGATCGGAAGTTGGCCATTCTCACGAGTATCACGAACTTCTGATTTATCGGAAGGTGGTCTCAAAAGGATTAAATAAAACTGTGATACAAGAATAATTTCTTGATTATCATATCACGTGTTGGCAGAAATACAATACAATTGAACATCACACAATACAAATTTATTACAATATAAGGTTTTAGATTTTGTTTAGAACATGTGTTTAGTTATAGTTGTATTTTTTTAGTGTAACACAGAAGACTAATTTGCTATATTATATTTTATTACCCATGACCAGAATCCTACAAATTGCCTCAATGCGATACCATATCACTCCATGTATATTTCCTACAATTTCACATAAGTTACTATAAATTGACTCATCAATTTTGAATTTTCGTTTATCTTGTTCTATTTACAGGACCTAGTCATACCTTTCAACAATATAAAGTAATTTGTGACTTGTAACAGTATTGGTGCATGTCTTTCATCGTTATATTCCAGTTATAAAGAAAATTGTTTTGGTGAAACAGTGTGCTTTCCATGAAATCACACATGTATGAAAATCTTGGAAGTAATTACTGTAGTCCAAAAAATGTAGAGTTTTAGCTTAGTGTGGAAGACCTATACCCCAGTTGTTACTCAGAGCATTTTAATCATTCTGCGCACGATAAGGGTAGCAGATACAGGAAGGTTTTCAGGTCATAATACTAGTAAAATAGGAAGTCTAAACTCCTGTTTTTCATTCATTGTGTAATAATCTGGATTACAATCTGTTTCACCACCAACAGTTTGGAAAATCATGCATCTATTACAAGTCATGGGCAGTGGCTAAGGCTTTGGACTGCGGAGGGCATGGTCCAAGGTTCGAATCTGCACATGCAGGAGATGTGAACTGGCGATTGAAGTTTAACAAAACATATCTAAAGTATACCACCAAATATGTAGGCTGCTTAAGTATATTTCGTTTTTTAATTAGCATAAAACGTGTTGATACATATACAGTACAAGTAAAACGTCACAATATAAAATTTACTACAATATAAGCACAAAATGCACAAATATATTACAATACAAGTAGTTGCACTGAGCTACAGCAAACTGAGTTGATACCTATTGGTGTCCAGCTACAATAGAAGCAACAGAAGAAAATATCTCAGTTTGTTAAACATACTGTGACAGTATTTTCCTCGGGGGGGGGGGGGGGGGAATTTTCCCACACATACTCACTGCTCCGAAGGAGGTTTCGAATGATCGCCATCAGAATCGCCGAGTATGGAGATGTGCAATGATTGCAGGGGTCGAATTTTAATGTGTCGTATTTTAATATTTCGTTTGGTAGCTCAGCTGACTAGCAGCTGTAAGTTCTCATCATCGCCACCCCATAACGATTAATAAAATAACATTTTTAAAAATTTTTTAAAAAGAATAATAAAAATCCTAATTAACGGGGTTGCCACACCTCAGCCCTTACGTCGATTAGCTACACTTTAGTGTGAACAGGGTTAACTGCTAAAGGCTGAGGTTCACAGGCTGCAAGGTTATTATGGTTGTCAGTAGAGCGTTCACCAGAATAATAAAAAAAATGTTAAAATTCCAATTGTTTAAACGTAACGTGTTTATTAGCCTGGTTAACACCGGTGTATTCCACCAGTGCTATTAAAAATGTAACTTTTAATTTAAAAGTAATATAATGTTGATTTGAGAATAAAAATAAACCCCTAAATGACTACGTAAAATTACGATAATGCACGATATACGATAGGAACTATGCCACTCAAGATAATAAATAACAACATATGATATATTAAGTGTATAAGCTTTCTACTAATGCTATTAGTGGCCAACTAATTCATCTACTCACAAAATATATGTATGTAGCGATCGTATCGGGAGTACCAAACCAGCAGGACAAGTCGGTTCCAAGTTCACTAAACGAATACCGGCCGGCTCTGACATCTCTGACAAAGAAAACAAATCATGGAGGGCAAAATCGATGGAGCGGGTTGCAGAGGTCGGAGGGGTAAGCTGCGTTTCACCGAACAGCTGACAGGACACGAAACAGCTGGGCAAACAAGTTTAATATTGTTGCTTACATATTCTTACCTCCCTCAAAAGTTAGCTCGTTACAATACCTTATTATTGATAAGACGATGTCACAAATGATGAAGTCAAAAATAGGATCAATGTAAAGAATAATTGAAAAAATCATATATAAACTATTGTTTTATATGGGGTTTAATTTTTCAGGCATTTGAGCAGAGTGTATCTAGCATTTTACAAAAGCCAAAACCTAAGCCAGCTCCGGCACCTGCACCAGAAAATGCCACACCTTCAGAGAGCAGTGGAGGTGACGCCAAACAGTCCGATCAACCTGCTCCGAATCAAGAGAAAATGGATGTTGAATAAACATTTCTCAGTAATTCTCTCTTATTTAATGCTAATTCCACTGACCGTTGGGAGTTGTGATACTGAACTTTGTAACTCGCTTACTGGCATATTTTACACTTGCCGTTTAGTTTTCCGTTTTGCATAAATTAAAAAATCTATTAAAAACTTAACTATGTATTTGCTTACATACAAATTACTGTACTTTTTTAGGTTTTTTCCTTGTTTGGGTTACAAGTTGTTGTAGGGCTAATATTAGTAGAACTAATATTAGTAATAATTAATACTAAGTGTTGCAGTTTATACATAGTGTACTTTTTCTGTACAGGATGGAATCAGTCAGTTTTATACTATTTTTGTTTTGAAAGTGTTAAGTTGAGATTATTTTGTTTGTAAAATAGCCTGAAATAAAGTGGTGTTTTTAATTTAATATACATAAAATAAAAACTTAATTATCATATCTAATAAATTATTGCATTTAATGTATTCCGTTTCTTTTGTGTTCTTGTCTATAGCTGTGTTATGTTGTCTTTAGTGACCAAGCAGAGTAATGCAATTCCCTACCTCTAGTTTTTTTTGTTCCTATAGTAAGTTTTTTTATTATAGATATTACTGAATTAATATTAGTTGTTTAATCGTGCATGAATTAAATGATTTAATTATAACTCAAAGCAATTTCATAAAAAATTATAGTTTTACTCTGTTCAGGTTCATAAATTAATTAAATTTATGTTTATTCCAAATTGAACTGTGATATACTACGTCCAGCTGTCACGATATGTAGAGCTATTAAAAAAGTTCTTTAATTCAAAGATCAATAAATTAAAGTCAAGTACTTTTACTTTTTATTAATATTCACTTAATACATTATCGATAGAGCACAATAAAATAACATAAATTGAGCTGGAATAAAAAAAGACTACATCAGTTGTAATTTAGTTGTGTACATGTAAATTGTGTGCACTGAAGTACCCTGTAAGATCTATTAGAACAGCTGTTGTACAATAAATATATATTTCTTTGTTTAAATTTTTGAATTTATTGTAATTATTAATCTCCCTTGAATTCTATTTACCACTGTCATAAATACCACAGTCATAGATACCAATAAACTGTGAACAAATTAAGTAGAAAACTGAAATTTCTCATGTTTTTATTTCTTGTGTTGCAGTATACAAATTTATATTGATTTATACATTATCTTTATAAAAAATCATGTCACTAGTAGTATCTTTTACAAATTTATATTTTTCTATCTATACTGGGTGATTATTTTAAGTGTGCTACCATTGGGATCTTAAAAACCTGCAGAGATAAAACAAACGTTAAATGATAAATTTCACCAACTTTATCCTTATTGATATGTACCTTATTGATACGTATAATAATTTTAAAATGCGTAGTTAGGAATATTTTAAAAAGCCGCAATCTTCGAAAATTGCAGACAATTTAAATTTTTTTTATGGATCACTGTATTTAATGTTTTTTTTCTAGGCCTTTAAATAAATAAATAAAATAAATAAATTTTATATTCTTTCCATTTTTTCTATACTATTAGCCTTTTCTAATCTATGAACACACAAATATACTTCAAAACGGCAAAATTGATTTGACAACCACGTTTTATTCAGTAATGTTAGGCTGCAGGCTTTTATTTCATACATTTTAGTTATTATAAAGGTTAAATTTCTAGACAAAATAAATAAAATTAGCCAAAGTATATTTTCTGATTGTATATGTCTAACAAAAAGCAATAAAATGTGATAGGTAAACATTTTAAAACATTTTACTATAGTAAAGTACTAAGTGTCCGCTGTCACATAGATAAATATGTAAATGTGCAAAGTTCCCACTGTCACATAGATAAATGTGTATGATCTGTGCACATCCAATAGGCAAGGGACATATGTCTGAGAGATCGCCCGGCCGCGTTTTACTAGTACTAGAGTTTGAGTGGTGATACATAGAGAGGCATGAGGGAGAACACAACGCCCATCCGACAGTTTGCCCGGGCGGGTCTCGGGAACCCATCTGGATATTCTCTACATGCATTTGCATGATGTCTTTGAATATGGACATAGATTTATTAATTTCTTTGGTCCAAGAGATACCAATGCTGTGGGACTGAACCCTTGAAATTAAGAAAGAACAGAACCTATTGAGACAGGCATGGAAGGTTCTTTATTGTTTGTTAAAAACAAGATACATTTTAAGAACATTATATTGAAGTTTTTGAGTCTTAATAACTTACCCTAGAGTCACTGCCAGCATCTCGTGTGGCTTAACACAGTTCCTAAGTTTTGTATCTGGTAGTTAATAAAAATGAATAGCCAGGATAAGATTGTGTGAAAATCTAACTGTAAGTTCAAAGAAACTCTAACTTACGGGTTAGCTACTATGACAATCAAAGCATTTTCATTGGACCAGTAATTTTCGAACATCTTTTCTCTCTTGCAGGTGTTTGTTTAGTCAACAGTATGCCAACAAATTTTTCAGGTGCTCAAGGCATATAAGGCTCATAAAAAGAGCTCTAGATGTCTAAGGCATTTCATAGTGTGGACGAATTTACAAGGAGACCATCTACTTGGCAAGTGGAGTGGTTACACAAGTATGAATAAGAGTGTGACTGCAGCTTTGTATGCACTGTATGTGAAATTGTACAGACTGAATGGAATACAAATGCCACTGTAGGCATATGAATGGGTCAGTATCATTGTTGTGCTTATACAGTCCAGTACCTGAAAATAGAAGGACATTACTCTGAAAATCTGAAAAGATAGCAATGATTTAACTGAAAATTTGTAGTTAAGCTTGTCCAACCCTTTAGTTCAAACGTGATATCAAACTGATAGGCATTGTTTATCTTTTAGGGGTGAAACCACCCCAATTGAAAAAATAAAAAATGACAGTATAAATTGTATAATATTTAAAAATCACGTTTTTATACCTGTTATATATTGTATTTCCTGTTGCAGAAGATAATTAATCTAAATGTCATAGGTTTCAACCCCCAAAAACCAGCCATTTTATAATTTTTGCTAAGAAAAATAATAAAAAAGCATTTTATTTGTTCATTTCTAAGATGCTGATCGTTCGAGATAAGGGCGAATATGAGGGGTGAATGAGTAACAAGTGAAGATGAAAAAGTGTAGTCATCATTACTATCTGAGTTTGACTTAGCTCAGAAAGGACTCTTTATTAATAGCCCAATCACCATGGCAACTATGGGACTAAAAACTTGACGTGGAATCGGAACCACGTAGAGAAGGTCTGATTTCCAGCTATCTGACAAGTTTATTTAATTCATCATCATCATCTGATCAGCATCTGCAGTCTCCCGGGTGTGCTCACAAGCCTCTTCCATCTGTCTCTGTCTAAGAATAATTGTCTCTCCTCCGCCTGTTGAATGCTTGTCCCTTTCAGGAATAGGTCTTCTTTTACCAAATCCATCCATCTCGTCCGTGGTCTTCCGACTTTTCTTTTCCCTACTATTTCGTTTTCGAGCCAGGTTTTTGCCACTCTTCCTTCTTCCAATCTCTTCACATGACCAAACCATCCTAACCGTTTTTTCGCATCCAAACTGGGTTCTTATAGTTGTGTTTCTTATTCTGTCACGTCTAGTTCTCTGCACTGCCGTTCTCAAGAATTTCATTTCTGCTGCTTGTATTCTACTATCGTCTTTTTTATTTAATGTACATGTTTCTAGGCTGTAAGTTAGGATTGGTAAGAAGTATGTTTTGTACAATATTGTTTTAGTTTTTAGGGGTATATTCACATCCCACAGTAGGTTGTTTATTTGATGATAAAAAGCGGCTGCTTTACTAGTTCTATTTGAGACCTCAAGTGAGTCTGTACCATCTTTCGTAATGGTACTACCTAAGTACGAAAAATGTTCTACATTTCTAAGCACGCTGTTCCCTAACTTTAATGCTACTGTGTCACCTCTATTGTTTATCGTCATTACTACAGTTTTCTCTTTTATTTAATTATTGTCTGTAAATTAAAAATACAAATGTTCCTTGGTCTGGAATATTATTTATTGTACCTCATTATATTGGACAACCTCTAAAAATCATCCCTACTGAGAAAAATCTGTTCGCAAGAGAAATGTGTACACACGCCGCTGGTGCAGGTGCGTTTTGGAGGTCAAAGCCACTTGGTCCCGCCTCTTTTCGTTAGGTTTTGTACACAAAAATAATAATACAGTACCTGAAAACGTTCAGCACGACATTAGAATAGCATGGGCACAGCTCGTAATGACAAGAAACATATTTAAAAACATTCCTGGACATTACTAGGGCAATGTTTTATTTCCACTAATGAATAATTCAAATTGTGTAATTAATTTATTAGTAATAAATAATTATGAATCTTTGTGTGCTTGATATGAGAATGAACTCATTCACATATAAATAGCATGTTCACGTGTATATTCATAATTGCTGCAAAATATCCTGGAATGAAATGCAATTGGTTTTTCAACGATAACTCCTTTGATTTTAAGGTTTGATATTTAATCAGTCAATAAAGAATTTTAAGGGGTATAAGGCCTGTGAATTAAATTTTTTTTAATTATTTTAAAAAAATTGAAGTTAAGCTCCTTGCTTAAGGTAAATTTTTAAACGGCAGTATCTCTGTTAGTTTTCATGCCAGAAAAAAAATTACTACATCTCTGCCAACAAAAAAGCTACATTTTTTTATTCAATTGTTGTTTACATAACTTGTATTGTTTTCGAGTTATTTTGAAAAGAAAAAAACATTTTAAAATGCATTTACAAATTATTGTATGTATAAATTGAACTTTTCTTTATATAATGCATTGTAAATTGACCAAACTCCTAGAATTTCTTTACACTACATTGACAAAGTAAATTTTAGACGGACTAAGGTTAATTTCATAATCTGCATAAATGTTAGTAATTAGTAAGCTCATTTTTTTGCAACCAAAGTGAATACAAATTTTCCTTTTGGTCAACTCCGTCAACTTGAATGATATTGACTTGGCCTAAAACCCATTTTATAGGTCCTTTTACATACTATAAAAAAAAGTTGAATATGTTATCATTGAATAACTCTTAGTTTTTCTACTATTCAGGGTTTATGGGTTCTGTTTCAATAGTCAACAAAAGTCGTTACACCTTTGGCGAACCGTAACTTTGTTGCATAGAATTGCACCTACAAAAAAATCAAAAAAAGGAATCTTTTTAATATTGTATCAGCTATTTTTTAATAATAACACTTTTCTCTTTAAAATCCAAACTTTTTACGTTATTTTTGAAAAACCGTTAGAAAACATGCATAACCTGAAATCGACTCTTCCAATCAGAAACAACTCCAAAAATATTAACTTCTCACAAAAATTTTCAAGAATATTTTAAGTTTAAAATAAAACAATGTATCGATTTTTGCAGGTTTTGAATGTCAGAAATCACACCCCAAAAAAAGGTTGGTTTTTACCCCCAAGGTGAGAACGCCTATCGGCACCATATCACTTCTCCTAGTTACTACAACATTTTCAAGTCTAGTTACTACAACATTTTCAAGTGAATTACTATTATCCTAAAGAATTTCTTCCACAAAACGTCAAGATACTGGACTAATAGTTTATAATTGTTAAACTTTTCATTTTTACTTTACTTTCTTTCTTTACATTACTTTCTAGCTGTCAATTACATTATTAGTCAGCATCATAATGGTTGAAATGAATAAAACCTAGTACTTGCTACGTCTTAGAACTTTTAATTAAGTGAATAAAAATTTAGCATTTGCTAAGGGGTAGAAGTAGCTAGGTTTTTCTACAAACCTAGCAATTGCTTACTAAACTGAGTGAATATAGACAAACTTCTTAGTTCTAAAGCTTGCAACTACTAGGTTTTCTTAATCAGCTTGGGGGAATGCTGGCTTTTAGTTAGATGTTTGTTTGACATCAATGATGGCAGAGTTTACGCAAGTTTGACAACAACAAAAAGTATGGTGCTCAACGAGAAATAAGAAAAGTGTAAGTAACTGCTAAGATTTGAGTCTGAAAGTGTGGATTTTGAACCAAAACAAGCTATGCTTGTTGATCATGGCGGTCAACAAGCATAGCTTTTCTAAGAAATGATGTTCAGACATAGGAATGTGAAATCAGACAACATTGTGATTGGTACAAATTCAAGAGATCCGAATTCTGATTCCTTCATCAAGGCAGTTAACAAAAAGTAAGTGCTATTTGTATCTGGCATTGATCGTATTGTTTCAAAGGAGGATGTTGCGAGATATGCAACAAATTCTTACATTCACGACGTTGAGTGTAAAAAACTATCAACTATTTCATGTGCTTCTTTAATTAAACCATGTTTTCCTTCCTAGACACTTTGTTAAAGAGATTATGTCACCTGAGTTCTAGCCTAAAGGTAGACCTACTGTACTCTTGTAAAGGACTTTTTTCATAAAAGGAAAGTGAGTAATGTATCCTATGGGTTTTTAGTGAAAGATTTATTTACAGGGGACTAACCTTAGCTAATCATAGTAAATTGAAGTTTTGTTCATTAAACATCTATTGCTTGTGCAATAAAATTAATAAACTTGATATACTTTGCGAAAGTATTAATATTGATTAAATATTTGTGTATGTGAACACTGGCTCTTAAGTTTTGAAATTGACTGTAATGTTTTGTCTATAATTTCAAACTTGTATCTAGTTACTGCCAGCCGAACAACCCATGAGACAAAAGAGGTGGTCTTGCTCTTTTCAGTAGGTTACATTTATCTTTTCAAGTTCAACCTCATGTTCTTAGCAAGTTCTGGGTAGAAGTTCATGCCGATTCGGGGCCTATATTCCAGAACTGTCTATTTGCTGTTACCATATATCGCTCTCAGCTTGGATGTGTTACTTGAACAATGCTTGATCTCTCTTCTCAATTGTACCAGTGAAGGGAATTTAGTTATTGGAACAGATCATAATATCAACTTGTGTGGTTCGGCTAATGTAGTAAAGTATTTTACCAATTTGTTGCATAGTTTACTTTTAATTCCTACTGTGCTAATGAGGTAACAAGGGGTGATGTTTCGCTTGACAACTAACTTTATTACCAATGTTGACACTTGAGTGTGTGAGAGTTGAATTACTAATGTTATGTTAGCAGACCATCACCATGGTTTTCTATAAATAGATTTGAATAAAATGCGTATTATAGAAAAAACAAAAACATTATCTTATAGATAAATTAATCTTAATGATATTAATTTATTTTGTCAATGTATTTCTACTCAGTTACAGTTGGAACTTTAGTATGAGGTCATAATGATTTCACCCCTGAAGATGTGTTTTACTTTTTTCCACCTCTTTTGGAAGTATTATTCAGGATTTTTTCCAGTTAAAGACAAAACTGTACCTTATACCGTATCTCATAGATCACGAAAGTATGAGTAAAATTAGTATGATAGGAAAACAAGAAAAACAAAAACATTATCTTATAGATAAATTAATCTGAATGATATTAATTTATTTTTTCAATGTTTATACTTCTTCCTTCGTCTGATACCAGAAAAACTGGATTGACTGCATCATGATTAAAAGTTAAAATTATAGAACTTAATTGTTTGTCACACTGTAAAATAGAATAAAACATTTATCTAACTAGTGGTACATGGCGGTGGACGTGGAGATGGATGAAAAGTCCATGAGAAGGGTTTAGTCCTTAGCCAGTTTTTCACAGTAGACTTAAATATTTGACCATCCAAATTTCTGACATTGGTCGGAAGAGCGTTGAACAGTCTGATAGCGACATTGGTAAAACTGTCACGAATTAAGCTTAAGCGTGTAAACGAAAATTCAATATTATCACACTGCCTAGTTTGGTGAAGATGTTGACCCCTGGTCTCAAAGTCAGAAAGGTGTTCCTTCACGTAACACACAGAATCAAGGATAAATTGACCATATATTGTGAGGATACCCAGTTGCTGAAAAAGTGGTCGGCAGTGATCCAAGTGTCCACTCCTGGTAATTACTCTAACAGCTCTTTTCTGCAATTTTAAGATGTCGAGGCATCCAGTCGAATGGCCCTAGAGCAGTAGCCCATAGGATAAGTGGCTGTGAAAGAGGGAGTAGTAGACCACAACAAGGTAGTTTGCGGACACAAGATGGACGAGTCTACGGAGAAGATAAACCACACGGGTCAGCCTGGTGCATGTAGCCTCCACATGTTTAGTCCATGAGAGCTTTGGATCTAGGGTGAAGCCCAATAGCTTTATGCTGTCAGCTTGGTTAGCATCAAGATGATTTAATGTGCAGATCATTTGCTGTGTCTTATTTTCGTTTAATTTTAATTTGTTGCTGGTGAACCATAGTTTAGCTCTATTTAATAATTTATCAGTCTCACTTAGGACTCTTGACAGGGGCTTCCCAATGGCAAAGATGGTCGTGTCATCACGAAGGTCATTGACAGCAACAAGAAAAAGAACAGGCCCAAGGACAGAGCCTTGAGGTACACCATTGTGGATTATACTTGGGCTGGACTTTGCGCCATGAATAGCAAACACTTGTTGCCTATTTGTGAAGTAGGACTTGAAGGTGATGAGTGCAGTACCGCCAATGCCATACTTTTCGAGCTTCCTCAGTAGAATTTTATGTGATATGCAATCGAATGCCTTGCTGAGATCGCAGAGGGCTACTGACACACTCTTTCTCTTCAAAAGCCCAGAAAATCGGAAAAATCACCTGTCCTCAAGCAGTTATTTACAGCATCGGTGGGAGGGCATACTACACTATCAATAGTGTGGCGAAGTACTGCAACTGACATACCATAGACATCAGGGCTTTTGGTGTTCTTGAAACCTTTAGCAATTTTAAGAACCTCCCGCGGTGTGACCAAGCGCCAGGAAGTTAACGTAGAGCCTGTGGTAACAACACAGTCCACACGATCAACATTTGACGGTGGTAGACTTTCAACAATGTCACTGGTCGTTTTTAATAGGTGTTAGTTAAATGTGTCAGGACTTACAGTGCATTTTATTTGTGGCCTATATTTTTTCTTACAGCTGTTTATGAGGTTCCAGGCAGCCTGGCAAGGGTTGGAGGCGTTTGCGATGGTACGGGTATTTGCTAATTTCTTTGCCGAATTTACTTTACCACAATATTCCCTCTTAGCTTTAAGATATAGCTGGAAGATTTCATCTGAGTCGTGCCAGATTTAGGCCTACCAGGGGATTTACAAATAACCTTTAGAACAGAACGAAACCCTTTAGCCTAGACAGTTCTGGGGTGTACCAGGAGTCATCAGAGGTTGATCTACGGCCAACCTTGTGCAAGGTCTGGATGGCTCTTGTATTTTTCTGGGAAATATGCATTAAAAGCATAATTAAATAACTTAAAAAAACTTTTCAGATTGAATGGGATACTATTGTCTAATAGGCCAGCACTAGAGACGTCTCAAGTGATACTTCCAAGAGCAGACTGAAAGCAGCAAGCTGTTCATCGCTTATGGTTCTATAAGTGAAGCTATAATTACTACTACTAGGAAGGGCAGAAGTAGTACTCTCCACATCCAAGTGTGCCAACATTACCACAGCCCTGTGGTCAGCAATGACTGGTTCCTCAACCTTGATAATCTATATTATCAAGGTTGAGGAACCAGTCATTACATACAAACATGGCGCTATATGTTTGTAATTACGCTATCCAAACAGTGGTCCCCGCGAGTCCGATCGGTTGTAGACAAGAACAACATGTAGGTGCGAATGATATTTCTGAACGTTCTGGTCTGAAAATCACTCTCAAAATTTAGCAGAATGTTAAAGTCTCCACCTATTAATATATTTCTCTGCCGTCTCTGCCTGCCAGTGGTAAGTTTGCTCAAGCAGCGGTCAAATCGGGTTATAAATTCATTGAAGTTACCATTTGGTGATCGATATAGAGATATAATTACTGAGGCTTTAGATAGTTCAAACCCCCCAAACTCACAATCAAGTTCCAAGTTAACTTCGGATAGGTCCAGCACAGTTGCTTTTAAGTCTTTATTTGAGTCAAGATTGATCACAGTACCCCCACATTTAATATTAGCTCTGCATGTTGTACCATGCATGTTACACTCCGTCAAGTCAAGAGTTTCATTTTAGTCCTACATGACCAGGTTAAAATGGGTCTAAATCTCAATTCCGTAACTTCGTAAAAGGCAGCGCGATTATAAACAGCTTGTTTGGCATGATAAATTAGTAGCTAATGGCATCCATGTAACGCTGCAAACGACTTCTATTCTTATTTCATTGTTTCTGTAAGTGAAGTTGTAAATAATGTTAATTGATAGTCTCAATTTAAATAGTAATGTAAACAATACGCTTAGGCATAATGGATGTCATGATTTCACTAGTAACATTAATTTTACCTGTTAGTATTGATAGTGTTATTACAACTATGCATACATTTAAAGTTAAAGCCTCAGGTACGGTACTCATGATATATTCCCAAACTTTCTTAATGAGGTTTTCTATATAATATCACCTTTGTTAACCAATATTATTAAGTCATGTAGACTTGCTGGCTCCAAGACATCCATAAGATAATACCGACAGTTGAAAAAAAAAATTATCAATAATGTAGCTAGCTATAGGCCTATATCATTTGATTCCACTGTTGACAAGGTTATTGAGAAAATAATGGTCCATCAGTTGTACTACTACTTTGAGCATCACCAGCTTTTGATCCCTGTCCAATTTGGCTTTGTAAAAGGAAGATCCCTCGTTGCTTTATTTGTTGACTCCTTTGAAGTGAATCAGCACATTTCAGCTACATTATATGACCTATCACATGCTTTTGACTTATACACAATCTTGCTATCAAAACTTCAGGAGAATTTATTCATTTTATATGGTTACACCATTTTACATAGATTCATAGATAATACAGTTTGAATTGATTAAAATGATACAAATAATTTCTTTTATAGTTAATTATTAAATGAGGCATAAAGTTCATTCATGAAAAAAATTAAAGAGTTTCTTTTTAAAAGTAACCTCAGACATGGCGAAGAAATCAACATGATCAGGTATGCTATTTCCCAGGCAATGGAACTGTGATAGGAATACGAGGTAGTCAACAAGTTCCCGGAATTGGTTGAAATATGTTTATTGGACAAAGATAAAATCTTACAAACCTATATTCCTTCAAAATACTCTTCTCCTACAACAATACACTTGTTCCTACGATCATACAGACGGTCAAAACACTTTTGACACTTATTTTTTTAAATGTACTGTATTTCAATACTTTTATCGCATTTTAACTGACAGCTTTAGCACCTGTAAATCGATTACCTTTTATTGATTTGTTTACCGTGTGAACAGTAAGACATTGGCCGGCATGAGGTCAAGCGAATATGGAGGATGTTCTAAAGTGGTAACGCGGTGCTTGACTAGGTAGTTATGTACTAACAAGAATCGATGTGCAGGGGTATCGTCATGCAGCAAAGCCTAATTGTTTTCTGCTCAATTTTTAGGCAGTTTCCTTCTAATGACATCTCATAAGCGCCTAAGAACTTTTGAGTGGATACATTTACCTTATATGCGATATCATCAATTGTCATTATTCAATTTGCGGAACTCGCTCAATGTTGTCATCTGTGGTTGCAGCCGAAGGGTGTCCACTACGAGAGTCATCTTCAATGTTTATGCGACCTTCACGGAAACGTTTGTACCTTTCGTAAAATTGGCTTTTCTTCATCGCCTTAATTCTGTATGCTTGAATAGACAATTGTCCCAGAAGTTGTCTTTTGAAGTAAAAAAACCAAATTAATGTTTTTTAGTTGTTCATTAAATACATTTTCAAAACGCAATAAGACGCAAATACAGAAAAGTGCTCCTCGCTGAGGAACAATGGCGTGTGTGTACAACAACAGATGTGTCTATGTAGAATTACTAGAAAGACAAAATTTAAGAGAAATTTACCTTGAAAATTTTAGAAAATTTGAACAAAACCAAATAACCGGCAATTTAGCCCACATCCCATGATTCCATCGAGGGCAGCTCCGGAATCATCCACCGGGATAGGTCTAACTGTCCCTATATATTTGACTTCCACTATTAAAAGCAAATATGATGTCATCCTGAGAAATAATGACATTTTTTGTGATTGATCTTCCTTTTAAGAAACCATGCTGGGCTGTAGATATAGTGTTTTAACAAAAAAAGAGAGTCTTTTTAAAACTAAAAATTCAAATACCTTGACCAGAGTCAATTGAATAGAAATAGGTCTGTAATTTCTTATATCTGAGTCATTTCCACTCTTATAAATGGGTGTAACAAAGCTAGTCTTCAGAAATCAAGGAAAAATTCCTAAATGCAGAAACAAAAATTGAAACATATTGTTAAGCGAGGAGTCAGAATGCAGCTACAGTATCTAAATATTGACGGAGATATCTCATCTGGTCCTGTTCTTTTATTAACATTAAGAGAAGACAGTACCCTTCAAAGAAGGCACAGGCAGTATTTGCCTTCCCAGTATCAGATACAAGTATACTTTGCTTTCTTTCATTCAGACTTAAGTTACGCCACTAAACTCTGGGAGTACGTCTCGGATGTCACAAAACTTTACCTGCTGCAAAAGAAGGCAGTGAAATAATCTCCGGTGTTGAGAGGATAGATCGGTCGGGTATGCAACCTCCTCCACCAACCCCCAGGCATACAACGCAAATTGATTTGTTACAATTATTTTTTATTGTAATAAATTATTATTTGTTCTATTTCTGTTGTACTTTCACTCTTCCCTTCTTTCAAAATACAGTTGTTGTCAGCACCCAAAGATTTAATTTTTGATAAACAGTACATCTATTACTATAGCAATTACATATACAGGATGTTCTTAAAGCATGTTTTATTCGCCGTTTAAACATATATTAAAAATTATGTGCAATTTTAGATTTCTGTGCATGTACGTTAAATTTAATTTTACATATATTCATTTTAGAATTAAGTTTGCTTGCTGCGCATCATCAGTCAGCATCTGCTTAGCTAATTGATTTAGTTTTATGAACCAGCCAATTATACAAATTGTATTCAAATGCCCAATAAAGATTTTTGAACAAAATATTATATTTGTAGGAAAAAGTCTTGCTAGCATGTGTCAAATAAGTTGTTACATTTCAGTTGCCTTTGAATTAGTAGATTATGAGTGCGTGCATGTTTTTTTACTATTCTCTCTAATCTCTGTATAATACATAGATATTCTATACACACACACACACATATATAAAAAGGTAATCACACACGCACACCAACATATATATAGACACTATACTCTATGTTATTCAGTCACCTTACTCCTTAGTGTCTTGGTTGTTGGTTTGTTTGCTGATCGTCCCCTGTCCCCTCACTTCTCAGTCAGAACGT
Source organism: Stictocephala bisonia (assembly GCA_035578905.1). NCBI lineage: Eukaryota > Metazoa > Arthropoda > Insecta > Hemiptera > Membracidae > Stictocephala > Stictocephala bisonia. The sequence goes on from JAQJVL010001905.1 coordinate 77,349, forward strand.
GGGACAGTGGGATTTGTGACTTGTGAGTGAAGGACGGACCAAGAAAATTCGTCTACATAGGCCTAAATATTAAGTTCAAAATTGATGTTTGGTTAGGTCGACGAATTGGAATCATTCGCCCCGTTATTTACGTCTGTTTTATGCGGTCGAACCATGTGAAAGTATCACTATCAATTAAAGTCTTGATTTAGATTTAAATTTCACTCCAGTAATGGCCTTATTTTGTTACTGTGTATTTTTGTATTCAATTATTTTTGCTTAATTTGACTGAAACTAGGTATGGTAGGCCTAGTCCAAGTCTTATAATATGAAAGAGTGGGTTTTACTTTTAAATGTAAAATCTTATTTTGTCAACTGTAGGGCTTATGTATTTTGATGCAGGAGAATGTTAGTTTTTTATATCTTGTCAATGATTTGGATCACCTCAACTTCATATGGTAAGTAGTCATTACTAAATTTGTCTTTATGGCTAGCCTATTACATAAAAATAAGCATGCATAGGCCTACCTCAAGAATTCTTAAGAGTCCATGGAGTCTAAAATAATAAAAATGCCATAATTTATTCATTAGGCCAACTTAACCCCTTTACCGCCAGCGCCCATAGCGTTTGGACGTTCATAAACCGCCAGGGCATTTTTTGATAAAATTGAGCTTTTACCAAAACTGTTGTAGAAATACCTGTTGTACCCTAAGTAATTGAACGTACCTGTTAGGGAATAACGGACTTGAAAAATAAAATTTGGTCATATTTACAGTAATATTTTGTAAAAAAAGGGCAAAAAGTTGTTGAAGATTATTTATTTTCTAGTCTACTTTGAATCTAGGCCATATAAATGGTTAACAAAAGATTCGGTAATTACCTATTTGTTATAGCATATTGTACATTTTTCAACTTTTTTCTCAAAACATGCAAATAATGGGTTACCTTTGAAAGTACTAAAAAAATTTGTTGGGGGAAAAGCCCACAATGCTATATTTTAGTAAAAGAAAACATTTTTCAATTTTTCCTCTTGGTAAAACTTAACTTTTTGAAGACGAAAAATGTTTTTCCCCAAAAAAAAGTTAGCCCATTATATGAGTGGTTTGAGAATAAAGTTGAAAATGCATAATGTGCTATATCGAATAATTACTGTCTATAGGTTTAATTAGAAAAAGAAAAGTGGATATAGCAAATCTTCCATTTGTGGACAAACTCTCTGATTTTGCCACTTTTACCATAGTAGGCTAATTCATTAAAAGTTGAAGAAATATTTTTTTCTCAAAAATAGTTTCTAAAATATTGACAGAAACACAATATACAACAAGTAAAAAGAACTTCATTATTTATGATTGTTATAAAAAATAAATACAAACGGCAACAATGAACCCATAGGAATTTACTTCTGGAACAACTTGTATCAGATCCCACAATGTTTTTTTTTTTTCGAAGACATTCAAAATAAAATTGAGAGCTAAACAATGAACTAAAATTCTAGTAAATAATATATTTCAATGTTACTGACGTATATTTTTGAGGGTTTGGTTTATTATAAAGCAAGTAAAACATAAATACTACGCTTTATACGTAGAAGTACATAAAAAATATGGACGTCGGCGGTAAAGCTGTTAACATGGTTACGGTACTGCGGGAAATTTGTGTGTCAAGTTGACCTACCCTGCGCCTTGTGCAGACTTTGCACTTGTGTGTTATGATCTAAAACAGTTGATTACCACCAATTAATGGATTATTTTTTAATGTGTGATGTTAAATGCGCCCCCAGCATTTGTCATATTTCAATCGATTTAATGTAAACTGGACACAATCTGTCTAGTTAGGGCTTGTTCAATAATGCAGAAATCAAGTTAAGTACGCCTATAGAAAAATGTTATTAGATCAAAGTGTGACCTGGACAGGTGGCATTGTTGTAGCTCAATGGATTGTTTGATAGTTAACAGTTTGACAGCTCGGTATACTAAACAGACATCACAACTGAGGCAAAGTTTTCCATTACCACTTATAATAACTTTTTAACATGTAAAGAAATCTACATTTGTGCGTTTTTTGCCTAAGAATTTTCATCTCATTTAATGAATCCCAAAACTTGTCTACTGTCGCCTACACATTTTTACACCATTTTACAAATTTATTCTTATAGATCATGTTTTATGTAAATTTTAGTACTAGTTAGTAATATATAGTGATTATCTAATATTTTTTAGTATTTGTTTGAAAATTATTATTTCCCTGGTAAAAAAGTTAGGCCTATATGTACCAAGTAGGTATCCCGATAGTTGGGTGCCCGTGCCGTCATGTCAATGTTGTCGTCCAATAGATATTTAATCACAATGGCAACAATTACAACACTAAATACACCTTTATTTGTAATACAGTTGAGAGGTGATTCTGAACACTTTTGAAAATAATTAAACTAAAGTTTATTTGTATTGAAATGTGTGAACATTCCTACATTGGGCCTCTAAGAGTAAGATGACAATTCCTATATTGAGCCAATGATAACATTAATTTTTCACTGTGGGCCTCTAAGAGTGCAAAAATTACCCACTGGGTCATTTATGATAAATCAATTATCACATTGGGCCTCTAAGAGCGTAATAGTTCTCACACTGAACTTTAAAACTTATGACGTCATAATTAAATCACTAGTTAACATACTACACTGGAATGCAAGAGAAGAGTATTTGATCTGGTTTTACTACACAAATGTATTAATGGAGTGATTGATACACCTGTAGAATATCCTTTGTAGTGCCTGTTGGAACCAGATCTACTCTCGATTTCAAAAGTTTGTAGACCCGATTTTACAAAGGCTGTACAGTACGCACGCTGAAGGTCCGGCCTCCTGGCTGGCCTACTAGTCATATAAAAACATCGACTCTGAGCGAGGCGGTCACAGACAGATCGTAAAGGGTGATTGTTTACGCGTTTACGGAGTATTTGTATTTTGGTATCTCTTATAATTAGACCAGTATTTAAAATAACAACATCAAATAGGTTAAGAGTTTGAAAGTTAACAAATTAAAACGTATATCAATAACAACAATTAAATATATCATAAAAAATTATAAATCAGTTAATAACTTTAATTGAAATTAAGTAACTAAAAAATACATACTTCTTACTGTCACTAAGAAAAATATTTCTATGATTTCCTGTATCGTTAAAATACATATAATTTTTATTTAAATTGCTTTAAAATAAAAATTACGACTTGGGAGTGACTCGTCAGTTTTATAAAACTCATAGACGGTTTTTCTAACGACGCATTTGTCGAAATCGTCTAGTTCTGTCGCTGTTGTTTTTTTCTCTTGTATTTTTTGGGAGTTGTGAACGAACACTCTCATTCCGCTGAAGTGTCCAATAAACACTTTTCACGCCGAATTTCCTTTGTAAGAGTTTTTGAAATGCTACATGCAACTGCAGTTCGTTCTAACGATTTTTTACGGGGATTCGCTGTTCATCTCTTAATTTGGCCTCATTTGCCATAAACTTACTTACTCTCCAAATAATTTCTCTAGCCTGACTTCTAGTAGTTTTTCCTTGGGCTATTTTAGGAATAAAGCGAGCCATAGTTGAGGTAGGAACCACTAAAGGAATAAACTATTTAGGATTTACGTTCACTAATTACAACCTTAAGAGTGCAGAGGCTGTCGGCCATGTTGGTTTAAATCTCATTAGAACGATGTTTTTTCGAACCGGACAAATGATCACGCGTGTCAAAATTTAAAAGTTATTTTTAAACATTCTTTTCCAAACAAATTGCATTTGATCAAGAGTGAAATTACTCGTTTCTGGATTCATAATTGCGGAGTCATAGTTTTATAGAATAAATATAAAAATTATTTAGTTTAAAGTTTTTATTTTCACCTATTTTTCAAAACTAGGCGTATGTATTCATAATATCAAAAGCAAACCCAATGCGCAATATGATAGCATTTTAAATGACACCTCATACACAACGTTTGGTAAATAAAAAATGATAAAAATATGGATTCAAAATAACATTGTTTTTATGAAAATTAAACCACTATGGCTCTGCAGACTCTTAACACACTTAAAGGAAAAAAAAAAAAAAAAACAAACTGACTTATTATACTACAGTAGTTAGAAAAAAACAAACATATAACCAACTAAATAATTGTTTATCGTAAACATTCCTAACACACATTTTGAGTAAAATTTGAAATATATTGACTTTCTTGAACTTTAAATTTTATAATATTAGGCCTACGCCCTACGCCTATATTGTTTCCTAGGAAACCGCCAACTCTTTCTTTATTTTGGAAAGCATCTTTCATGATATCAGGTAACAAACGTTAATTTTATTTTTCAAAAACAAATAATGATATTTTATTACATTGTTCTATTGTGAGGATCATTGTGGATCATTGTGAGGAAAATGATACTAAACATGAGTAGCTTTAAGTTAATTATTTTATTAATTTTTATAAAATTTAGACAAATTGTATATGTTTGAAAAACCACCTTGGGGTATGGAAAAAATTAGAATTGAATAAATAGTTATTTTGACACTAAGAAGTTCAGGTTCGTCCCTACCCTCATAGTCAAAGTGTTTCTTCTTCCTCCTGAGTATTTAGGTTTTGAATTTCGCTTCAACTTTTAGCTATTCAGCCAACTGTTTTGCTTTCACCAAACTAGATACAAATCCATTCTTATGAAAGTTTACTAAAACTCTAAAATACGTCGACAGCTTGCCAAATTTATTTTTGTTGTGACCAAAATTAATAACCATATTAATTATAAATATTACAATAATAAACATCAGCTGATAGTAATAATAGTTATCTAACACTTGTTCAAAACAAATGTTTGTGTAGCCTGTTTTCACAAAAGAGCTCTCTTCACTCCTACCTATGTCCAGCTGTCATTGGCCGTGAGCACACACTAATTGTTCAAAAGTGGGTGGTAAAATTAAAAAATGAATGCTGGTATGATCAAGGTAGTTATCTGTTATCGTAACCCTCTATCCCCTATACATAAACAAGGTTTTCGATTTTACCTAGAGGCTGAACAGTTCAAAATATTCAAGAGTATTCAACCATATCCAACAGTATTACAGAATGTTCTGAGATGTTTGGGACCTTCCAGAACACTCAAATGCTGTTGAATGTTCTGGAACAATGTGGACCATACAAAGCCTTTTGTGTGTGTGTGTATGTGGAACTGCCAATTGGGGGAGAGCATATATAGCAAAATCCTGTGAGTTTGAATGTCAGTTTGTACCATACCATCTCATACTAACTCCTTGAATGGAACCAGGAGGAGTTCATATACCGTACTCATAATGATAGTTTAACACAGTTCATATACATTTTAGAAATTGCAAACCACTTGTGCTTACAGATCTTTTTGCAATATCTAAAATGTATTTCTTTATTTTAATGTATCCTCTTCTTCATCAAAGCAGAATCTAGTGTCGTAAACTCGAATAGTAAACCGTGTACATGAATAGTTTAGAAGCGCTTTTAAAATGTTGTTTTAATACTGTTTTTTTTTTTTCACTTATTTTATTAACATGATCATTGTCAATGCTATGTAAATAATTTTTAAGACAATGAACCGTTCTGATTCTGATTTTATGAAAATATAAGTATAAATTGCTGAACCAATGTTACTTCCATGCTGATATGTGTTTTTAACTATTTTTATTAACCAAATCCATTTATTATCATAATAAAAAAGAAAATTTCTTTATTACACATATTTATTTTTTAATGTAATCTCTTTCATTTAAAGATTAGCTATAATGAATGAGGTATTTACATCTATGGTTTTTACATGTTCTCCTTATCCTAAAATGAAGGTAATTTTGTTATTGGATTGATATATTAATGGTGTACTTGATGCGTTTAAAAACTGTTATTATCATGAAATAAACTATGTTAGGATTGTTTTCCAGGTGTGAAGCACATTATACTTGATAGTATTGTACATTTCCATTCCGGCATTCTCCATCTTAGTTATATCCTTGATTATATACGGACCGTATATAATCAAGGGTTATATGAGGCAAAACTAGGGCAGTTAAATGAATAAGAATGAAGGGAATATTTTGGCTTCTTCAGGAGCCAATCATTACAGCAGGGGAAAGAAACGTTGTCAACGCAGAAATTGTATAAAACAGAATTAAAGGCAATACATTGATTTTCTCCTAAAGCCTTTTAACAAATACAATTTAAGTTGTAATCCAACCTTATAATAACACAAACAGCATTGAAGTGAAATGTGCAGCTTGGAGATAAGCCAAAGTATTTGTCTCCCAGCTGGGCACAACTACTGTCAGCTCGGTCGTTTCAAATGCGGTGCTGTGTAACCAAATTAAACCAACAATGTAGTAATAAATATTTCATTTGAAGTTTTTAAACATTTTCTTAATTAACATATGTGATCAGGCAGTCGTTTCTTTAGTGTATGTCTACAGAAGTTATGTGGATTTAGTTTGTGAGACACGTCTTCAATTTTTTTCTATTTAAATTGTTGATTTCATGGCAGTTAGGGTTTATAAGAAATAATGAATGATGGCAGAGACAATCGTAGATCATCGTACCTTGTACTTTTCATAGTTATTGTGACAGGTAATAAGCGATTAAACAGGCAATCAGGTGTATCGTTTTCATAATTGGTGCATAAAATAAGAATGCTGGGCACAATTGGATCGGGATCGTTCCGTGGGGTTCTCTGGCCAGTGCCCGGCACCTAACGAGAGGGGGAGGAGTTAACAGGTGGTGGTGGTCGAGCCCATCATAAACAAAGACTTGTTTCGGTACAGTCGGCGCACACCGGCTACAGACCTCAGCCTCGCCTGGCCCGACCAGGCATTAGATGGTGCTCGAATTCTATATTGATAGAAAAACGTGATTTCATGCATTGACATGGTAAAAAATTACAAACGCGGTTACAGTATGTAGCAAAACCTGCTATATAACAAATTCTATATGTAGCCAAATAGCAAGTGTTATATGTTGCATGAAGCATTTCAAGCTAGATATAGCAGAAATTTTCAATAAGTACAGAATATAAATTAAAGCATGTACTCACTGGAAATTCTGTTTCCCATCTGGAGTAGGCGAGATGAAAGGGAAATCAAGCTGCATCTAGATTTTGCTATTTATAGTATTGTTAGTCGCGTGCATCTTCTTCCAACATCTGTTAGCATTATCTGTCATCAGGTTAGTCGAGTGGTGTGTGCCTTGTACAGATTTTGCTTTAGCCTATATTGTAAATGCGGTTTTACCCTTGTTCAATGTTGTTTTTAAATTATTTTGAAGCTGATATCTTAAAGCGGTTTTGAAATAATTGCCATCCATTCTTTATGTCTTGTGGTAACCAGTGACTTTGTTCTGTTGCACCGGCATCTCAGTCTGTCGCAGTAATGTTTCAGTCTGGTGTTTGTTGGCGGATTGTAGAGGCTGTGATTGTATATGTCATCCTCTTTTACAACAGTACCTGACCAGGACGTCTACAGTGTCCACTCCCTACGAGGGAGGTTTATCCCAACTACAGGTATTGACGGATCGTTAATAAGGAACTTATTCCGTCCATCAAAACTGTTCCACGCTATAACCCAGCTAGTATTGGGCGATAAGTGTTTGACTGCTCAACTGGAAAGCAGTACGTGGTAGCTACAGGTGGGTTTCGAGATTTTAAGGGACCGTTTGACGCGGAAGTTCCTGTGTAATGGTGAAGTGCGAAGCATTCAAGATCTTATTGATTTCATTAAAGAGTCTGCAGAGGCTATCGGCCATGTTGGTTTTAATCCCGTAAGAACATTGTTATTTGCGAATCAATTTTATTCGTTATTTATTGACCAAAAGTTCTGCTTGAGGTGTTATTTTTAAATGTAATCACATTGCGCATTGGGTTTGCTTTTGATATTTTCAGACGCCTAGCTTTGAAAAATAGATGAAAATAAAAACCGCATACTAAATATTTTTGTAATAAAACTAATTACGAATTCGCAAAGTAAATTCCAACGCGCGATTTCAATATTGATCAAATGCAATTTGTTTGGATAAATTAAGTTTAAAAATAACTGTTTGATTTGTATACACGTGATCGTATGTCCGGTTCGAAAATAACATTGTTCTTATGTTAAAGTGGTGTACAGTCTCAGTATGTTAAATTTTGTTACTAGTTAAGTGAATAAATGTGGCCATTAGGCCCTCATTGAAACCAATTTACAGAGTTCGCCAAGGTAGATTTCAAGTCAGTTGAAGCTATTATAGAATGTTTGCTTTAACCACAATAAATATGACTAAATGTTTACTGTAGTAGCAAACAGAGCAACTTTGGCCAACAACGTCACTTCGTACAGTGGCACAACACAAATTTAGAGAAATTCTAATTTTATCGAGAAATGTTGATAAATTACGGGTCTTATTCACGGTAACTAGAATAATACGGTAGGGTTCACGCGCATGGTGCGCAGTAAATCTTGGTGTCAATGACGTCACACAGACATATCAGCTGGTTCATCGGTTAAACTGAATGTAGTAATAATCAGTAACTGCTTTTCTTAAATCACTATTTTCATTAACCACAAACATAATACCCGTTAATAACTATTATTAATGTTATACAAATACTTTCATTGATAATATTATTAATGAGTATATTATATTGATGTTTGTTTAACGGTTGGTTAATATTAAAAGGTGGCTCCATCGGCTTGTCCAAATAATCCAATTAAAATATGGTCGTTTAGTTTTTATTTGGAAATGTATCAATAAATAACAACTGTCAAGTATTGAAACAGCTGTTTATATTGATAATAATAAATATAATTTAGTCTTGAATTATTACAATTATATTGATTTATTTAAATAAAAAAAAAAACAGTTCTTTTGTCTGAAAATGTTCTATTTTTATTTAATTTGGCCAAATTTCAGTAATAATAATATAAAATATTATTATTCTAAGTATTTTTTAGTGTTTTAGTAATAGTTATTAACCGGTTAAAGCCTAGTTGTTAATGAAAACAGTGATTTAAGAAAAGCAGTTAATGATTATTACTACATTCAGTTTAACCGATGAACCAGCTGATATGTCTGTGTGACGTCATTGACACCAAGATTTACTGCGCATCATGCGCGTGAACCCTACCGTATTATTCTAGTTACCGTGGGTCTTATTATTATTTCTCTCGATCTTCAGTTCAGTTCAATGCCACTGTTGGTGGACCAGAGGCGCCGGGAACCGTGTGGCGTTGCTGTTGTCAGTGTCATGTTGGGGGGGGGGGGGGGCTAAACCGGCATTCTTGCCGCCACCACGACCACAAAAACTTCCAATACTGGACTCCGCTACGCTCCAAATATGCCATTCTCTGCATTTTATCATACTCATTGTCGTATTTTGAGTTCCTCATTCTGTTCTCGCTGTTTTTGCACGTCTTATCGAGCGCGATTTTTAATGACATCTTCATTGACAGATCATTAGTCACGAATTTGCCAGGTTCTGTTTCGCTTGTTGAAACAAACTTTTACAAAATAACAGTAATAAAGGAAATTGTGTGTTTTATAAATAAATATATAATTATTACATACACATTCAGTTTTATTACTGAATTACGTTACCTTTTTTATGTTTCGAAGTTATGAAGCGTTACCTTTCCTTTGTTTGATGAAGAAATTTTTTTAAAAGTAATATATCCGTATCCCCAGTAAAATTTAATATTTTTGTAAAAGTGGTCTAGGCCCTCTTTTCAATGTACTGTGTTGAAGTACGCATATGTGTATTTATTGGTTATGTTAATATTACAAATCAACCTGTTAGGTATTTCAGCTTTTAGGAACATAATCAATTTATGTACATATTGATATAAGTCTAGGACTACCAAAGAAGATTTTCAATTTCAAAATAAAACTTATATTAAAGATTGAGAGTACAAAACTACAACACGAAGAACCACTTTACGTGCTAAAAATAACACGTTTTGATATTTTTAAATTTAGAAGATTTCCTGAACCTTCTTCCTAGGAAATCTAAATTCGATAAAAAATGATTTATGTCATACAGAAAGTATAATTATTGTTAGATCCGAAAGCATTGTAATATTAGTTCATTCCAGAGCACCGAGTTGATGCTAACCTATATTACACGCCATCAATAAACAAGTACGTCAAGGGACTTGGTTGTTTATAGATCACAACCACGGTAACTAGAATAATACGGTAGGGTTCACGCGCATGATGCGCAGTAAATCTTGGTGTCAATGACGTCACACAGACATATCAGCTGGTTCATCGGTTAAACTGAATGTAGTAATAATCAGTAACTGCTTTTCTTAGATCACTGTTTTCATTAACCACAAACATAATACCTGTTATTAACTATTATTAATGTTATACAAATACTTTCAATGATAATATTATTAATGAGTATATTATATTGATGTTTGTTTAACGGTTGGTTAATATTAAAAGGTGGCTCCATCGGCTTGTCCAATTAATCCAATTAAAATATGGTCGTTTAGTTTTTATTTGGAAATGTATCAATAAATAACAACTGTCAAGTTTTGAAACAGCTGTTTATATTGAGCCTAATAAATAAAATTTAGTCTTGAATCATTACAGTTATAGCTTTTTTTAAATAAAAAAACAGTTCTTTTGCCTGAAAATGTTCTATTTTTATTTAATTTGGCCAAATTTCAGTAATAATAATATAAAATAGTATTATTATAAGTATTTTTAGTGTTTTAGTAATATTTATTAACTGGTTAAAGCCTAGTCGTGAACGGAAACAGTGATTTAAGAAAAGCAGTTACTGATTATTACTACATTTAGTTTAACCGATGAACCAGCTGATACGTCTGTGTGACGTCATTGACACCAAGATTTACTGCGCACCATGCGCGTGAACCCTACCGTATTATTCTAGTTACCGTGGATCACAACTGTCGTAATGCGTTTGTTTCAACTGTCGCCGAAATATACGTTTGTATAAAAATGCCCTTGGGTCCACTTGACCAATTGAATCACGGTAATCTCGCATCAGAAAGCAATGGAATGCTTAATTAGTTAGTTAAATTAGTTTCAATTTATTCAATTTTTATTAACTTAGGATTTATTATTATTTTGTTAGTTTTTAAACATTTCCTTTTATTTTCATTGCTGAATGTAACGAAAACATAAGAAGAGTTTAAGGGAAAACAAATTAGGTTGTTTTAACTAATATTCTTATTATTAAAGAGAAAACAAGTTTATATTAAGGTATAAAATCATTATTAGGTGATTGTAACATTGTTGTATTGGCTGCGTACATTGACCTGCACCAACTTTCGCGCACCACAAAAAGTGTCATATCTCGTTTAGTTTTTATTCGATCTAAATAATTAGGGTATCGTTAGATTTGCTTATAAATTGTCTAAAAAAAGTTATTTGAGAAAAGTGTTATACGATTATTATTCAAACAGTTGTTCTTGTTTGAACATTTTAGATGGCCGCCATTTTGAATTGCTACTTTGGAAAATGTCATTGTTTTCGTAAGTTGGCCTTACTATCATTAAGGTGTATACGACATTTCAAAATTTTAAATTTTTTTAGAACGAAAATAATTTTATAAAAAAACAATGGCGGCTCTGTTAGTAACTGAGGACTTTCGGTGATTTAAATGCGATATTTAGATTCACTCTTAGCCCAAAAACAATACCTCAAAAGGTTGGTAGAGAGTTTTATAAAACAGATGGCCATGTAGCTTGATAAAATAATTCCTTTGGTTTATTTACTACATTTCTGATTTTAATACAGACATAAATTTTGTTGTTTCGTTAAAAAAAAAAACGAAATGCATTATTTTGGTTATACTGAAAAATATGTCTGTTTGTTGGCTTTCATGTTAATCATAATTGATTGATATATAAATAGGTTATAATAAATATAAATATACTAGAATTCTTCTATTGAATCCTGATCATATTTGACCAAGTTATTTATTGTTGTCAACACTAATAGATTTATTTAATAAAACGTCATAGTGTGGCATACAATACCGTTGGATTTTATATAAACAATAATGTAATAAACAATAAAGGACAATACCTAGACGTAGACTGAAAAAATAAATGGTTGTTAAAAAACGTGATTGTTCCATATTTATAAATGATGAACTGTAATCACCTGTATATGCTCATGAATACAAAATAATTATCCAATAACATCGTATAAATATAAAATATAATGGTAGATTATTTCACGTCTTCTAAAATAAAAGACGGGTCACGCATCCTCGTCGTGACACCTATCGTATGCTGATTAAAAATTAGTTAGTTAAAAATTTAGTTACTGAGGATTATATTAAATAAAATACGGCAAGGGTCACGCATCCTCGTCGTGACACCTACAATGTGTTGATTAGTTACTGTGAATTTTATTAAATAAAAGACGGTAGGAGTCACGCATCCTCGACGTGACACCTACAGTATGTTGATTAGTTATTGTGGATTATATTAAATAAAAGACGGTAGAGGTCACGCATCCTCGTCGTGACACCTACCGTATGTTGATTAGTTACTGTGGATTATATTAAATAAAAAGAGTTGGATTTAGTTATACATAGTAAATAAGTTATATTAAAGTTATGCTTGAAATTGCTCTCCCTTTGTCTAATGTATAAATAGGCTAATTTACTGTATATTAGTATTTAGCTCAAACCTAGCAAGCACCCACTTGTTAACCCTGCTCAGATCCCTTGATTGGACGCTCCCTAAAATTAAGTTCTGTGTACGTCTCTGACGACACCTATATAATACGAGGTTTTCTGAAACGTTGGACTAGCATACTTTTGAATATCGATTATGACCATGCGTATTGTTGCATTGATGGCTCACTGAAGAGCGTTGGGAACGACAAAGACATACAATAGTACGCTCAACATTATGACCATGCGTATTGTTGCATTGATGGCTCACTGAAGAGCGTTGGGAACGACAAAGACATACAATAGTACGCTCAACATTATGACCATGCGTATTGTTGCATTGATAGCTCACTGAAGAGCGTTGGGAACGACAAAGACATACAATAGTACGCTCAACATTATGACCATGCGTATTGTTGCATTGATGGCTCACTGAAGAGCGTTGGGAACGACAAAGACATACAATAGTACGCTCAACATTATGACCATGCGTATTGTTGCATTGATGGCTCACTGAAGAGCGTTGGGAACGACAAAGACATACAATAGTACTCTCAACATTATGACCATGCGTATTGTTGCATTGATGGCTCACTGAAGAGCGTTGGGAACGACAAAGACATACAATAGTACGCTCAACATTCTGTTTGATTTTTGATTTGACAGTATTTTTAGTCTGGAGTAACTACAGTTTAAATAATCAACAAAAGAAGCGTATTGGTTAATTTTTTCCTATTTTCGTAACATTGTACTATATTTTAGTTGGACCAAAATAATTGTTTTAGATCAACCATATGTATCTAAACGTTACAACGGTGCCTATGATATCGCTCATTTAAAGGAATCAAGTCATGTCCAAATGTAGTGACTCCTACTGTATGGGAATCGAGCCTATTCCCACCTTCATTCAGTACGTAAGTACTTTAAGTCCTAAGATGTCGAGTTCAATCCTCCTTCATTCGGTAACCCCTTAAGCGTCGAGTTTGTCCCCTTTCATTTGGTAAGAAAAGTACATTTCAGTGTCGAGTCTGTTCCCACTTCATTCGGTACGTTGGGTAAGCCTCTAGGCATCGAGTTTGTCCCCTTTCATTTAGTAAGAAAAGTAACTTTCAGTGTCGAGTCTGTTCCCACTTCATTCGGTACGTTGGGTAAGCCTCTAGGCGTCGAGTCCGGTCCTCCTTCGTTTGGTAAGCAAAGTAATTTTACAATGTCGAGTCTGTTCCCACTTCATTCGGTACGTTGGGTAAGCCTCTAGGCATCGAGTTTGTCTCCTTTCATTTGGTAAGAAAAGTACCTTTCAGTGTCGAGTCTGTTCCCACTTCATTCGGTACGTTAGGTAAGCCTCTAGGCGTCGAGTCCGGTCCTCCTTCGTTTGGTAAGCAAAGTAATTTTACAATGTCGAGTCTGTTCCCACTTCATTCGGTACGTTGGGTAAGCCTCTAGGCATCGAGTTTGTCCCCTTTCATTTAGTAAGAAAAGTACCTTTCAGTGTCGATTCTGTTCCCACTTCATTCGGTACGTTGGGTAAGCCTCTAGGCGTCGAGTCCGGTCCTCCTTCGTTTGGTAATCAAAGTAATTTTACAATGTCGAGTCTGTTCCTCCTTCATTCTTTACGTTGAGTAAGGCCCAAGGCGTCGAGTTACTTCCCCCTTCATTTGGTAAGCAAAGTAACGCTTACAATGTCGAGTCTGTTCCCACTTCATTCGGTACGTTGGGTAAGCCTCTAGGCATCGAGTTTGTCCCCTATCATTTAGTAAGAAAAGTAACTTTCAGTGTCGAGTCTGTTCCCACTTCATTCGGTACGTTAGGTAAGCCTCTAGGCGTCGAGTCCGGTCCTCCTTCGTTTGGTAAGCAAAGTAATTTTACAATGTCGAGTCTGTTCCCACTTCATTCGGTACGTTGGGTAAGCCTCTAGGCATCGAGTTTGTCCCCTTTCATTTAGTAAGAAAAGTACCTTTCAGTGTCGATTCTGTTCCCACTTCATTCGGTACGTTGGGTAAGCCTCTAGGCGTCGAGTCCGGTCCTCCTTCGTTTGGTAATCAAAGTAATTTTACAATGTCGAGTCTGTTCCTCCTTCATTCTTTACGTTGAGTAAGGCCCAAGGCGTCGAGTTACTTCCCCCTTCATTTGGTAAGCAAAGTAACGCTTACAATGTCGAGTCTGTTCCCACTTCATTCGGTACGTTGGGTAAGCCTCTAGGCATCGAGTTTGTCCCCTTTCATTTAGTAAGAAAAGTAACTTTCAGTGTCGAGTCTGTTCCCACTTCATTCGGTACGTTAGGTAAGCCTCTAGGCGTCGAGTCCGGTCCTCCTTCGTTTGGTAAGCAAAGTAATTTTACAATGTCGAGTCTGTTCCTCCTTCATTCAGTACGTTGAGTAACCACTAAGGCATCGTTCCCCCTTCGTTCGGTACGTTAGATAACCTTTAAGGTGTGGAGTCAGTTTCCCCTTCATACGTTCTATTTGAATAGCAATAAGTAAATAAATGGAAATATCTAAAATAGATTAATTGCAGGCAATTTTTTATGAGGAGTACGTAATGAATCGTTATTGCTAACACTTAACTTGTAGGTGGAATCGCACCAACGTTTTACTAGAACACCGTCACGCCTATTAAAGGCAGGCAGGTACGCGTGTGGCGGAGGCGTGAGTGCCCGAGCAGGCCAGCTGAGTAGGTGTGTGCCTCAGGCCGGCGGGGGGGGGGGGGCTTGTTGCCCCGCTAACAAGTCTGTCCAGCCCATTGCATCTAGCATTCCCAATATAATTATGTACAGTCTGTGCTGCACCGGCCTCAGTCCTCATTTTACCTGTTTCCAACTTTACATCTTGTCATCTCTACATTCCTCTGTAAGTTGTCGGGCAATTGGAAGTTGATTTGAACTAACCAGAGTGCTAACTCCGAATACATATAATATAGTATTCAGTAACCAGGAAATAACCCTGTACGCTTCGCTTGCCAAACCCGTCACTCGCTGCGCTCGGCATGTGACTTGGCTGATGATTAATTAAATAAACAAAATAACTCCATTAGATTACCAATTAAACGTTTAAGGCCCGTAGTGCTTACAATCAAATGCGAATAAAACAATGCTTAAAACATATCCTGGAAAAAATACATACTTTCCTAAAGTCTCATGGCGATCGCATGGTCGGAGTAGTAATCTTATTCGCTTTTTTATATTTTTAGGAAATAAAACTTTCACTTAATCAATCAAACGTATATTCTCACTAAGAAAAATCTAGAACCTTCTCAATATTATAAACATTACTATACAGAGTGGAAAAAATATGAAATGCTTTTACAACAACGTTATTTTTTCCATAGATAATTTGATTTGTTATATAATTGTGTTACATAAAGTATAATTATTTATCAGAATAATATACTAATATCGTTAAATAGCAGAAAAATAATACTGTTCAAATTAGTTACTTTGAAATTTAAATTACCACTTCTCTGGAAAGGATAAACCTTTCGAATTCCGGTTTGCGGCAATTAATTTCTCTTGAATAGACAAAGACAATTTGATACAAACTCGACCTAGCTTTACGTTGAAGATTTTCGTTCAACTCCTCGCGGGCCGGCCCCATGAAAATTTTTAAATGATGGGATGATTAAATGTCCCTAATAGCGTAAAATTGTATGTTCTTTGTAATCTTGTACATGTTCTTCTTGATCATTTACAACATTTCACTTTTACAAGTGAAGTCATATAAAAGTTGTGGAAGCGTTTGCATATTTATTTCACCCTTTATATGCAGGACCAAAAGTACTCTGATGGCTTTAAGAAAAACATTTTGAAATCGATGATATAACATATTTAGAGGCTTGTTAATTTAAACTAACGCATCAGCTTGATGGTTCTTGGACACACACACATTAAAGCACGAAAGTGATTATCAGGAAAACAGTTCCTTGATGTGTCCAGAATATCAAGTGTTCTGGTCATCAGCTTAGTGTTCACCTAACTTATCTCGGGATTACTCACAGCCACATTTTTACTATATTTTTGCAAGTTCTTAATATTTAATATTAATATTTTCCCTCGAGCGTAGCTAGTGACGAGGTTCGCGTGCAGGGGTGTCTCCTAGTATTTTATGAGGCCAATTTCAACTTAAATAAAAAAATAAAACCAGCATCTTTATCGACAAACAACTGAAGTACAACGTTCTGTATAATGTGATCATTTCTTATCATGTAGTTGTTTTTTAAATATTTTTATACGATGGGTTGTTCATATTGAAGATAGTTAGGATTTCCAATCGCTCTCTGTTTTCCAACCTAAAAAACAGCGATTGGAAGTACCCAACAACTCTTTGTCAACAAACATATAATCATTATTTACAATTGACTTACTGATTCTTTGCCATCGAGTAGTTGGAAATGAAAACATTGTTTTTATGTTGGTTTATTTACATTGCTACTAGTTAGATTCTCAAATGTACTTGGAAATTAGCGTATGTGAAATTGAGTTTTGGATGGCTTACACAAGACCTAATTAATATAACATATCCTCGTGAGACTTGTATTCGTCAGAACATTTAGGCTCAATGACTCTTTTTCTTTGTCGGTACTTGAGATAACCAACACAAAGCATGCTTTATAGTGGAGAGTTAAAAATAAGTCGGGATGTTGAAAATGTTTGGTTTGCTGGGTAAAATTACTAAATTTGGCTAATATTGATTTATAAATTTCACAAAAATAGTATTATATATTTAAAAAGTGCTATTGGTATAAGTATACTTGTTAAATAAAAATGATTTGAATTAATCGTATAGACGTAGAAAAAGATTGAATACAACATTTTACAATAATAGACATACGTATTGTATGTTGAATGCTGTGCTTTATTGAGTCCACAATTGAATATCAACATCGAAGTTTCAATAAAAATCATAATTTGTATTATATGAGGCTGGCCAACCAATTTCGTTATTTATGAGGCTTCGGTGCCTGGACGCTTCGCCAATCGTGACTTTTTCTTTACCGTATACATAAAATAGAAAATTCTTAAATATTTTAATTTTTTACATTCCGTTATTTTTCCCTCTTTCTTTAGATAAAATTTTGTTTTTACGCTGAACACGAATTTGAACACAATTTTGATCTACGACAATTATTTATATACATGTCCCGGAAAAACTACTCATGCGGCAAATTACGTATGGTGGTTAAATGTGCAATGATAATAGGAGCTATGACTGAAAAAAAAAAAAAAGTCCAAACATTCCAGCCCTAGATAGCCTGCAGTCAGTGGAGGCCAGGCACTCGACTTAAATTTTTAACGCTAATTACGAATTCTTGTCGAGTAAAAATGCAATTAAGATAAATTAGGTTATTTTCGGTTAGGTAAGTAAAAGTGTATTTTTGGGCCACAAAATAATAATACTTTCAAGAACCAACTGATATATTTATTCGTGTTCAGCATTTAAAATCTTGTAAAAAATTTGTTTTAAAATAACGAAATTTCAAATAAAGTTTCACTATCGGATTAAAAATTAACTTTAGATTTTTCTATAACAAAATGAGCTCTCCGCGGTTGAAATCAACCTCCTCAAGAGTTAATAAAGGCTAAATGCACTGACTGATTACAAATATGAATAGTTTCCTTATTGCCCTGTTTAGAAGGTTAACTGGACACAAAATGATCTGCTTAAATTGGACGGTACAACTAATACAAAAATTGATGTACAATTCTTGTACATTATCACATATTTGTAGAAGAATTCCCAAAACAATACAATTGGACTTTGAAATATAATTCATTCATTATATTCCACTACCTTTTCAACAAGAAATCGTATATACAGAAGGTATAGAAATTGCATGATTACCCCAATTTATTTTCGGGCAATTATATTTTCTTGAATAAAAAATAACTCAATTTTATTCCTCTGATATAATGAATCTGGGACCGGACTTTGTTAGTGCGGAAATCCTGGCGAGATAGCTCCACGGTGTTGTGGACCGCCAAGTGGATGCCACGCCAGGCTTGAAGGGGCATCGCTGTTCACACTTGTCTTTTGTTCCAGCTGACGTGTCCTCAATACCCCTCTAACCAAACAAAGCGCCCCTCATAAACCGCCAATAGCCACCGGATATCCACAAAGGGGCCTTTTCAAAGAAATGCCAGGCCAGCCAGTCGTAACGACGACGTTTTTTATCCAATAACTTAATATGGTGATTGGAAATCTCAATACCCCCCAGTTCCTAAAATATTGAGCTAACGGAGTCTCATAATATACTTGGAAACCTAACAATTGCACAGTTGTTATGATCTGTTGAAGCAGATCATTTTGTGTCCAGTTAACATTCTAAACAGAGCAATAAGGAAACTATTCATATTTGTAATCAGTCAGTGGACTTTGGACCTTGATATTTTTATCAGATTCATTAATATAAGCATATTTAACCAGTGTATTTAAATTGTTGTACCAAAGTTCATGTAGTCAAAAAGACTTTCTTTGCCAAATAAAAACATAATCATTGGTAATATATTTGATTTTTTAGGTAAAACATGAAAAGTCCTTTCATATATCTAGTCCATTCATTTTTTTTAACTTAAAAAAGTGTTTTGCCTTAAAATTTAAATTTATTTAGGCTAAACTAAAATTGGTTTTAAAGGTTTTATAAGATACCAGTTGTGTACAGTCTGAACAATTATTGAGGGCGCACGGCAGAGCTGCTACTATATGTGATTATGAGTGTGTATATATCGTATGGCTTTCATGGCCAGCTACCAAAATACCAAAAGATAAAAAATTAGATGAAAAAATGCATATAATTAAAATAAAATCTACTGTACAAAGTACTTGTGTCTTAGTGTTAAAATATTGATCTCTCCTTACAGAGCAAAATCCAGGTTTCGTAACCATTCAAAACCTACTTCTCCGATTGAATGAAGACCAGCTAATCCCTCTGAAAAGAACACAATGGGCAGTCACTAACTATGTGATCCATAGTTTATAAACTTTAACTCTGCAATCATATGACTGATCATTTGCCATACAGTGCTGCTACTAACCATACTCAAAACATTGACTGCATTGATCGTTATTGTCTAAATTGTATGAAGGCCAATGTTTAAGGTGATTTGTATTGCAATAGGCCTTCTATACAAAAAGCATACAAGGAGTAATATTTTTAAAGGTGGAAATTACCCTTTTTTACCTTTAGAATTATAAATATTTGTACATTTAAAAAAAATGAAAAACAGATTAATCCCTTCAGTTATGTGTATTATGTGTATAACTTAGTTATAAAATTAAATTTATACTTCGAACAATTTTGTCTTAACGCTGATTTAAATTAAGCTAAACTCACCACTTCATAAGGCCGGAAGTTCTAATGTAGTGGTTAAAAAGTTGTTATATATTTTTCTTGTCCAAGGGAAAGTACATTAACTAATTTTGATTACAAAATTGGGAAATAATTAATTTACCTTAACAATTTACAAGATTTACACTGAGAAAGTTTTTAAACCCTTATTGGTCTTGATTAGGTGAAAGAACTGAGTTTGCTGTTTATTTTTTATGTCATTATATTTATTATATGTATTTCTCCTTGTAATTTACATGTTTTTATTGGTAAACTGTTGGTTTCTTGCCATCCGTTTGAGTCAGTGAAGTTTAGTTAGTAATTGAAGAGGTGACCAGTCTTATGTACTATTGATACAGTATACTTACTTACTCCCATGGCCACACATATATAAGAAGATATTTGGCCGCACCAACAAAGCCCCTCCATCTGTCTATCTTCCGCGTCTTCCTCGGTCACTCCCAATCGCTCCAGGTCTCCCTTCACTTGTTTCCACCACCTTTGCCGTGGTCTTCCTCTCGGTCTTATTCCTTCGGGATTCCTCATTATAACTTGTTTCAAATTATGATTCTCCTCTCTTCTTAAAACATGTTCAGCCCATCTAATCCTTCTGCATTTAAATTCACAAACTACATCCGGGTCCATGTAAAGTTCTCTCAACTCCCTGTTGTGTCTCCTCCACTCTCCTTCTTCAAAAATTGGCCCATAAATTTTTCTGAGGATATTTTCAAAGACAATTAGTTTCCTTTCTTCCTTTTTATTGAGTTTCCATGTTTCAGCTCCATAGAGCAATACTGGACTGATGATTGTTTTATATGTTCGAATTTTGGTTGTTTGTGACAGTAATTTTGAAGACATAAGTTTGTTGCATGCGTAGAAACATCTGTTTGCAAGATTTAGACTATTTTTTATTTCTATTTCATCTTTGTTTTCTCTAGACATTACAACGCCTTAATACTTAAAAGAATCTACCTTTTCAAATTCATGGCCTTCTACTTGGAGAGTGTCTTGATTTATGTTAATAGGATTTCTGGCAAATTGCTTATATTTGGTTTTTCATCATTTACTTTTAGACCTAATTGTTCTGTTTCTTCTATGAATAATTTTGTTAGCTGCCGTACGTCTTCTAAATTTTCTGCAAAAATTACTACATCGTCTGCGAATGCCAGTAAGTTAATTTTGGAGCCAATTGTTATTCCTTCATCCATTTTTGCTACTTTTTGGAGAGCTTCTTCTATCACTAGGTTGAAGAGGATTGGAGAGAGTCCATCACCCTGTCTTACACCTACATTGATTTTGAAGGGTTCCGAAACTCTTCCATTTACTCGCACTGAGCCTGTGGAGTCCGTCACACATGTTCTAGCAAGATTTATCAGCTTTATTGGAATCCCAAACTTGTCCATCTTTTTCCACAGTCTCTCTCTATTTAAACTATCATATGCTTTTTGGAGATCAATAAATATTACAAAAAATTCTTTATTAAACTCCCAGTACTTCGATATAATTTCTTTAAGAGTAAATATTTGATTCGTTGTGGACCTGCCTTTCATAAAACCTGCCTGATGATCTAGGATTAATTCACATGTATACTCTTCAGTACAACTTAATACTATCTTAGATGAAACTTTATAAGGTATGCTAAGGATTGAGATGCCTCTAAAATTACTACTTTCTTCTTTCTCTCCTTTCTTGTGTATGGGAACAACAATTGCTTCTCTCCAGTCATTTGGTATTTCTTCTCTTTCCCATATTATTTTTATTAATTCCCATAGCTTGTCTATAACTATATCTCCTCCCTTCTTTAGAAGCTCTGCAGGTATTTCATCCCTACCAGGGGCTCTATTGTTTTTTAAAGCTTTAACTGCTGTTTCGACTTCTTCTCTGGTTGGTGTTTCTACTTTTGGCTGTACATGATAGCATATATCTTCGTTATCCTCATCTGTTGCAATGTCCACTCGTTCTACATTTAACAGCTCACAAAAATATTCTCTCCATCTTTCTATAACTTGCTGAGTCTCAGTTACTACAATTCCCTCTTTGTTCTTCACACCACATGGATTCGGAGTGAATCCTCTTTTGAAAAACCTTACTTTTTTATAAAACTCTCTTGCATTGTTTGCTGTGCGTTCTTGTTCTGCTTTTTCAATCAAGCTGTTTATGTACCTTCTTTTCTTCTTTCTCAATACCCTGCTTGTTTCTTGGTTTATCTCGTATCGTTCTTTATCCTCTATGGAATTGCTGTTTATCCAGGTCCTTTTCTTCTCCCTTAGCTCTGTTACCTTTAGTTCACATTCCTCATCAAACCAGGATTTTTGTTGGTTCTTTTCTTTTTCCCACAGACTTCTTTTGCTATTTCGATTGTATTTTCCTTAAAGCCATTCCAGTTTTTATTTACATCTTCCTCTTCTATTTGAAGGTCCTGTAGAACTTCAAACCTGTTCTGCAGTTTCAGCTTAAATTGACTTGTTACTTGTTTGTCTTTTAGTTTTCCTGTGTCTATATCTGCATTATAACTTTTTTCTTTTCTTTTCTGAATCGCTATTCTTTGGGCTATTTTTACTCCCGCATTCCGCTCCCCTAACACTTCTTACATCTATTACGCTACTTTTGTGGCGTTGATCTACTAAAACATGGTCTATTTGGTTTCTTGTATCGCCGTTTGGAGATGTCCATGTGTATTTATGGATATCTTTTCTTGGGAACATTGTGCTGGATATTCTGAAGTTGTTTACTAGGGCAAAGCTTGCAAGTCGAGTCCTGTTATCATTTGAGTCCTGGTGTAAACTCTCCTTTCCTATGGCTGGTTTCCAAATGTCTTCCCTACTTACTTTAGCATTTGCATCCCCTAAAACAATTTTCATATCATAACTTGGTAACTTTTCCACCTGTTCTTCTAGAAGTTTACAAAAATGGTCTTTTTCATCATCTTCAGCTTCTTCTGTGGGTGCATAAAAGCTGACTAGAGATATATTTTTTAATTTTCCTCTTAACCTAATATTGCACACTCTATTGTCTTTAGCTCCAAAATGTATCACAGATTCAGCAATTTTCTTATTTACAACAAAACCTACTCCCCCATAATATCTATTATCCTCACAGCCACTATAGTAAATAAGATATTTCTTAGTGTTGATTGATACAGTATAGATATAATTGATTAATATGCAATACCAATTTCTCACAGGAAACATTGGTCGCCTTTGCAAAGTAGTTCAATATTATTTTGCATCTCTTTGACTATATAATACAGAACTAAATATTTAACTAAAAACTTTATAAAAAACCTCCTTTAGAGATATATATTTTAACTAAAGTTTTTTTTTCAGCATACCCGAATCTACTCTTTGTTACCAGCAAAGACATAAGAATAGCAAATGTATCTCGACCGTCAAAAGTCGTCACAATTGTTAAGGTAAATATGTAATTTAAAAAAATTGTATTTGGTATTCATAATTTATTTATGTGGATAACACATGTAAACCACTTTTACCTTCCACAGACCAGTGGGATCCATCACATAATTTTATTCTTCATCAGGTCTTATGATAATAGATTAAAAACTGATTGTCGTGACTAATCTACCCTAAAGTTTACTTTTCACATTTATACTCGTGTCAAAGCTTTCAGCTTTAAATAACAAGAAAAATCACAAGTCGACTTTTTTTACTAATAAAAATATAGCAGCCTATATAGAAAGATAGAATGAAAAGAAGACCCCCTGAACAGCTTGAAATTCAACCTATACAGTACTTACAACTTTGGTATTTTGGTAATTTTCTTATCTCAAATCCTTTTCTCAGAAAATGGCTAACTTTTAAAAAACTATTATATTGGCAAGAAATTGAACCATGCCAGATTTTATTTAGACTTTGGTTTTTGAGATTATTCGTCAAAACAGATGTTAATATTGCAAATCTAATGATTAATTCATGTTGAGAACTAGATGTGTTACATTTTTTAAATATATAGTTTTTTTAATTAGCATAATACATGTTGGTACATATACAGTACAAGTAAACGTCACACAACACAAATTTATTACAATATAAGCACAAAATGTACAAATATATTACAATACAAGTACAAAATGCACGAATATAATGGTGATCCATTTCGGTTAACCACGCTCACTTTCCTCAGACCAGAGGGATTCACAAAAGAATCATCATGATCACAATAATAATCGTGCATTTTGTACTTGTATTGTAATATATTTGTGCATTTTGTGCTTATATTGTAATAAATTTGTGTTGTAGCGTTTACTTTTACTGTACTTTACATTTTTTGTTCTATTTGTACAATCTTTTAAAATGTTCTTCTTTTGTAAAAGTTCAGAGAATAACCCACTTATAAATTAGATAATGGCCTTTGATTTAAGAATGAAAATAGACATGAACAGCTAATGTTTTTGAGCTTAAAAGTAAAAAGTTGATCAGGTTTGAAATCTGATGAAGGATTTTTGTTTAGTACTTTGCCTGTTGACTATTAAATCGCTATCAAAGAAAATGAGCTAATTATTGAAATAGTAACGCTAACCGAAAATTGGAGTGAAGTTTCAGTCTGCATTGTAAAACCAGCTGCAGACTTCCACTATACACAAAATTCATTTCTTCTTCTTTCAATCTTCCCAAAACCTCCTCATTAACAATATGCTCTTAGATTTCCGTCAATTTAAGTCCTTTTGTTTTTGGTCTTGCTTCCAAATCACATTTTTAAAATCTGATTTGTATACACTTTTCAGTATTGTAAACTGTTATTATTTTAGTCTTTTGTTTAAAACAAGTTTCTTGAAATGTAGTATTTTAAATCCACACAAAGTTTTTACAAACATCTGTTATTTAAATATTATTATTTTAATTACGTGAACAATTCCAAGTGTAATTTTATTTTATTTTCTATTTATTTATTATTATTTTATTTTTGTTAATTTTGCAGCTTGTCAACTTAAACACCATTCAAGATTTAAACTCAAATCAGTGTATAAAATAAGTAGAATTTATTAATGTGATTATATTTAAGGTTCCTATATTATATTTTATATAACAACATATTTAGGTGACGAAACTATCTAAATATATATGTATTTTACTTAATAATAGCTGAATGTCTAAGCGTCTTTTTGATAAAATTATATAGAGTAGAGTAGTATTTTGCAATAAGCACAGAACATAAATGAATAAATTAACTAAATTTGAACTAAGTAAAACATATTTCTTAATCATCATCTTCTTTTTTTCCAAATTCATTAATCTTTAATTTATAAGATAAATAACTGTTTATATTATTACTGCTTTAATATTAATAAGTGTTTTTAGTTCAGTTGGCTAAGAACTGTTGGTTGCAACTTTGTCTTAAATTGTTACAATTCACAACAAGACAGTTGGCAATTTACACAGTACTGCCATTATCCGCTAAGAGTCAATTACATGCTCCTGACTCATATCCTGCCTCTTATTTTTTACCAGGTCGAGTATCGTTGACTTGTCCTTAAAAATAGATTTACAGGCAATGGTTTAAAGGATGAAACATAGTTTGCAAACATTTACATTGATAATGCTGGTTGGATAATGAGGAGTCGTATGTTCTTTAATTTGTCTACTTTGTATTTTCAAATCAATTCAACAGTGCAAACACACTGACTAGAACTAACACAGTCAAAATTCTTATTAGGAGTGTATCTTTTCGTTTTTTTTTATTTTCAAATGGATTCATAGAATTAATTTCAGGTCATAAAATTGCATGGAATCATGTTTTTTATTTTTTATTGGTAAATGCATATTGTTTATATCTCATTCCAGTTCATCGGAGAAGTCTTTTTAAATGAGTGCTAACCCTTATGTTTGTAACGTTAAATTTTAGTTTGCTTTTGAAAACCTCTTTAGTACTCTTATGTGTATTTAAAAAACTATAAATGTTTATTTTATTATTGTTTGTTTAAAAAAAGTAACGTTCTGATTTTATTTTAACT
Source organism: Stictocephala bisonia (assembly GCA_035578905.1). Lineage (NCBI taxonomy): Eukaryota > Metazoa > Arthropoda > Insecta > Hemiptera > Membracidae > Stictocephala > Stictocephala bisonia. The sequence continues at coordinate 103,286 of JAQJVL010001905.1, forward strand.
AATTAAAATAAACATATAATTTTTTTCTTACAGTATTGAGAGGATTTTATTGGGCTTAGTTTGTTGATTTAAATTTGTATTTATTTATACTCAAGTATTTTGTTTATTTGTCATGAAATATTGAATTGGCAACCACGTGGAATTAATTTGATGTATAGCCTGTTGAAATATTAATGTATTTCCTAATTAATCATATCAATATTCTGTAGGATTTAGAAGAAGGCGCAGCTGTTGACTTCCACTATGCTGAATCTCTGATTTGCTGGACAGACCGTGGCCTTGAAATGATTCAATGTGTCACATACAATGGAACGGAAGCTGTCAATAAGGTAACAATAAATTAATGTTTTAATAACTTTGTAAACTGTGTAAATCTCACAAAACATTAATAAGGTGGTTTTATTATTTAGAATAATGTGGCCAATGAAGAAATATGATACAAATTCAAAAGCAAGATGTCTAGAAGTAATTACTAGTGTGGTAATTTTCTGGATAGACATATTTCAGCAGACCTGGCAAGGTCTGCTGAAATATGTCGTATATTGGAATAGAAGCTGTCAACGAGGTAACAATTACACAAGTGTTATACTTATAGTACATACATTCATTAACTGTATGTACTGTTATCTGGCATTAAAAATAACTGTAACTGTAACTATAACAGTTAACATTTGACAGCTGTTCTAGTGTGACTGTAAGTTGTTTTTTTTTTTTTTTAATTAAGTATTTTTATACAGTTAACTATGTGAAATAATACATGTCATTATTGACTGACAATATTATCAATGGCCCACTAGATTGGACCCTTAATGACAGTGTTCACTAACTCGTTATAATAATAAACACAAACTCTACATTTGAAATATAATATCTTGTTTTGTTTTGCTGTCAGTAAAATTGATTGTCTACTAAAGGACTGTTGACTTCGCAGCGGTGATGTGGTGGTTTAATATATTTATTTCATAGGAATATTTCTTTGGCGAATCCATTTATTTTGGAACTGAAATGTTGTTTACCAGAATCAAACATTAAAATATAAAAGCACCCTCCTATTTAGCATCTAAGTTATGATCTGTAACAATTACTTAATTGTTAAATTTATATGTAATCAGTCAAAAAACTTATTAATTCTTGTTATTAGGTGGAAATTATAACATCTGGCTTGATAACTCCTGATGGTCTTGCTTGTGATTGGCTGACCAAGAAGTTGTACTGGACGGATGGAGAAACCAATAGGATTGAGGTAGCGTCCTTGGATGGCAAGCTTCGGAAGGTCTTGTTTTGGGATGACATTGATCAACCTCGGGCAATAGCTGTGGTCCCAATGGATAGGTAATACATCTACATTATAATGTTGTTTCACAATTGTCGCTAAATAAATTTACTCGTCTACTAAACCAATAACAATTTCAGTATTATCAGTTTTGATTTATACTTACATCTCGGTTTTTAGTCTCTGTTTGTGACTTGTGATTACATTAACGTAACATTAGTAGTTCTGCTGTACCATGCTACGAAAAGTAACAGAACAAAAGTATAAATCGAAAGATCTCTATTCACGTCATCAGAAATGTGTACAAGAACAGTGTCACTTGATATTTATTTTTGTAGTATTTATCACATTTAATGTTGAACTGTTGTGAGTGTTGTTCTTATGGGGGAAAAGAGTTCTTTTTGTGGTTGTTTCTACCATTTAAGGAATGGAATTTCAGATAATTCTTTTTCAGTACCTCCATGATACAACATCTGCATTTCCTCAAAAAGGGGATACCTTTTTAAAGGTTTTTGTTAAAAAGAAAAGTGTTAAGTTGTGTATGCAGTTCAAATAAAGAAAATGTATTAAAAGAAGTAAAATATTATGTTTAGTTGTAATAATAAACAAAATTAACCAATTGTTGACGAATCACGAGCTGGGCACGTTCTGTGTTTAACATTATTTAAATAGTGAACAAATGCACCAAGCAATCAGTTAAATTGTTGAGAGACAAAATTTTCACTAGAGAGCAGAACTAGTGGCAAAAGAAGAACTACAGCCATATACTTCAAATTCTCATTACAAAATTCTCCCACTCAGAGCGTAAGTGGTTTTGGCCAATGCTGTGTCACGCCTCGGTAATCTAGTGATTAAAGTCGTCGCCTCCTGTGGCCAGGGAGTCGGTGGGGCCTGGGTTTGAATCCCAGTCGAGGTGCAAAACGGCGAGTGGTGCAATTGCGTTAGAACCGTTCTTCTGTGGGTAAGTGCCTACATGGCCCGTGAGGCTCGTACATTAATGAACGGTGTGGCGACATGACAGAATAGTGGTAGGATGGTTCTAATGTAATGTTGACTTTGTAGTCAACAGCACCAGTCATCGCAATAGTTTGCTCCTTTTTAGCTTGTTTTCAAGTACTTGACCTCACAATATTTTATTTTAAATTAATTACTACAGACCGGGCCATGGTTCTAGGCGTGTAGATGTATTTTTGTAAGTGTTACTAGCTAATAATGAAATTCAGGTAGCTCGGGAAGTTGTTGTTGAGAGCAAACGGTTTCGTTTCTACTGTAAGATATTGTGTTCTTTCTCATATGGTTTCTATTAAAAGATGCAATTGCAAATCTTATTTTGTTAATTTGATACAACATTAACAAGCCTGCTTAGGATGAACGAGATATCGTTCAGTCCTAATATTAACCTAAATGAGGTCATTTGTTTATACATACCAGGCAAGGTCAATATATATATACACACACAGGGTGTCACTGAACTCTGTGAGGATCTTTTTAGGTATTGATTGTGGGTAAAAAACAAGACATAATATCCTATTTAAAAATTCCAAATCACCTCGGTACCCGTACAGCCGCCACTTTTATTTTTAAAAATATTAAATCTATAGAGTTCAAATTTGGTATACACATTAAAAAAAACATTTTCTTACTGAAATAAAAGAAAAATTGTTTAAATATATTTTCATAATGGCGGCACTTTGAAATATTTGATCCTTACACCCGGGTACAGTGCAATCGAGACAATAAATATCCCCCACCATACTTCTCCTACGTCGATTGTGTACATTCTGTTCAAAATCTTATTTAGGTTGGCTGCTATGTTTATATAGTTTGCTCGATAGTGCTTGTGTTATTGAAATTTAAGATAACAAACTGGAATAAAGATTTGAGATAGTAATAATAATAATGATAATGCTTCTTCTATAATATTTTGATTTTACAATAACTAATTTGGTTACATGCCACGAGAAAAATGTAAATACTCATTAAATAATGAACACATATTTTTAAAATAAAACAGCTGATTTTGTTCTATACGTTAACACAGTAATTAGAAAATACGGTAGATATCACGACAAGGCTGTGCAGTAGACTTTGATGTCACATGGGCGAAATCAGCTGGTATCGTTATTCCATTAAGTACTGGTAATTAAATCTACTAATCAATTGGAAGTATTTTCTAAGTGCCGTTTCGGAGATGTTTATTTTTTAACATGAATGTACAACTATCGTTGGAGAGGGAAATCCATTGATGCGCATGCTCAAACCACACGCCCAGAATTATGGACTGGTCAATACCTCAATGGGCTAAAAAGCTTTGAAAATAAATAATTTGTTTATATCAAATTTAAGAAAAAAATTGGAAACCAAGTTTTTCTCCCTAAAGGGAGGGGAGGAGAGAGCTCACCTAGGGTCTGAAATTATGTCGCTGAGCTCTAATGGCCCTGCCAGTGTCGTCCTAGGTATGCTTGTCCTAACCTAACCTAGTAACCTAACCTAACCTAACCTAACCTAACCTAACCTAACCTAACCTAACCCTAACTAACCCACCCGCCCACCCATACACGTACGGTGGTACTAACCCACCCGCCCACCCATACACGTACGGTGGTACTATGTATACAGTCATATGTAGACTCCATGTTGCTAGTCGATGTAAATATAAAAGTCCAGTGTATAATTAATTGTTGATTATCTTATTTATGTGTAAAAACATGTAATTATACTTAATCACGGATTTAATGAAAATTACGGTTTCGATTATTGAAGGATCTTTGAAGTTGTAGGTTCTTTAGTAAAACAAATTTTCTCTATATAAATGAATCCTTTACAGTCTGGTGTTCTGGACCGACTGGGGTGAAGTGCCTAAAATAGAGCGTGCAGGAATGAATGGAGATCCAAGCACAAGGAAAGTAATTGTCAACAGTCACATATTTTGGCCAAATGGACTCACCGTTGATTTTGAGCATCGGCGAATATATTGGTTAGATGGAAGATTACATTTTATAGAGGTATGTATATCCAAGAACACAACCCTAAAGCTATACAGAGTGCAATGTGTAATTGATACCTATGTAACTTTCTTAATGTGAATTCTAAATATAGCACTTAAGTCTTCTTTCAACGTTATGTTAAATTTTAACTGCCATGATTCTCATATCCGTTTTATTAATTTTTGTTTTGAATTAGATTGTAACGTACTAATAAAAAGTCATTTGAAAAATAAACTTTTTATTGAAAAAAAAAAGATGATAACAAAGGCAGTTGTGTGTGAGAAAAATAGACACATATAGGTATAATCTTAGTCAGAATGAGTCCTAGCCGAATATCTATTACTGCTGTTACCTATACTGTTATATATTTACATGTGGAAACATGTGAATGAATTTTAATTTTTACACTTAAATTCTGCCTAACTTAGTGCTCAATTTGTATCAAAAAAAAAAAAAAATTACATCCCCTATACAAATTGTTGGGACACAAAAAGTCCCATGGAACGAACAATCATAATTCTTTATTAAAGTTGGAATGAACCTAATACCACCCACAAGCCTTGATATAAAAGCCTTATCAGATTTGTTAAAGTTATTTCCTCCAATTAAAGTGTAAAAGTTTGTTAACTGGAACAAAAGCATAAATCTGGGAAATAACCATGGAGACAATAACTAGAATCTACATTTTCCTGTGACAACCACGTCAAGGTACTATCTACAATATTTACAAGATAGTACCTTGACGGGGTTGTCACTGGAAAATGTAGATTCTAGTTATAACACTGGGCGCTAAAGCCTAAGTTCTAAAAATAGAGCCAATGATTGAAAAGGAAGTTCTTGTACTTAAGCATCAAATACAAAAAAAATAGTGTTTAGTTTTAGCCTAGTTGAATGGGCTTTGGCCATTGTCTTTGTCGGATGAGAAACTCCCATTGGCTGTGATGGCTATAAAAGTCCCCAACATACAGTACAAGGCGTTTAAAAACTGGAAGTACTGCGTCAGCCCATAGGGCATTATTTGGCTTGTATACAGTCATTACGGTAATGTCAGACAATTTTACAGTCAGTTTGAAAGTAACATCATTACATCTTTTGTGTACAGTTTAATCCTCACAGTGAGCTCCACAGTTCAAGGTCAAGGCGGTTATCCTACGTTGTTGTTTGGTTAAGAAGGATATAGACTGATCACTAGGTAACGAAAATAAACAATGTGACGTTTTTACTTATCAATCTAGCTTTCACGGTTACTGCTAGCACTTGTGGCCCATATTTGTAGAACGTCAAGACAGATGACATGCCGCTTAGAACTCAGTCGCTATTTCTTTATTGTGTGTTCTGTACATAGTACCAATCTCGTTTCAGTAAACAACTTTTACATTATTTTGCTATAATTTTTTTTACATTAGACTAAACTGGCTAAGATTGAAAAAATATAACTTTACAAAAAACTAAAGTTATATATTTATAAAAAATCATTAGTAAAAAAAATTACAAAAAACACCTCAGTGCTTTAAGAGTAATATACTTATTCAGTCTATGTGAATATATTGTTCAACGGATTAATATTTCTAATTTTTTTTTATCATCAAAAGCTTGCTGTGATAACCTAAGGACCACTACAAACGGCACTCTCATGGTTTGATTAGAATGTGTGCATTTTTTTAAATATCGAGCTCCAGTTGTCTCCTCCTTAATACTGTCGTTTGACCATTGTTAAATATAATATTTCGATCCACAGGCATTGTTCAAGAACCATAGGTACACTACCTAGCCAATTCATTAAATTTATGAATGGCTGCCACGCCATAAGGTACCAAAAACTGTCAATCGTTAAGCACCACCCATAGGATAACGTACATTAAGAGGACTGTTGCGGACATGAACAACAATGAACATTGTTCCCTCATTAGTTAAAGGGTATTTTGGACATTATTAACCCAAACCATGCATCATAACACCTATTTTTGAAAAACTTTAGTAAGAAAACTTTGAAGACTGTAGAATTTTGAAGATCAGTATTTTAATGGAATCTGAATAAATTCATAATCAATCAGTCTCGTATGTAACTTTAGAATGTGAGATAAGGTTTCAGTGTGTTTAAAGCTAGAGCTTCTAATATTGTAATGTCATTAGGCTGTTTGCATTATTCTTTATGAAATGTTTTGTCAAAACATGGGACATAACAGTTTATTAGTGGTTAATTAGACTGCCTTGAATATGTCAGATCTACTATGTTCTGATTTGTATTCCAACTATGAAAAGATCAAAAAATTCAATGTAAAATGCAATGGGAACTTTCAAAGTAATGAAACGTAAGGTTGTGCACACAGCTTGGCTACAGCGCCTGTGTTTGGAAAGACATATCAGGGACTTGAGGCCTGTGTTTGTTGCTCGAAAGTGCCAAGTAGTCTATGTAGTTATTCTAAATGAAAAAATCCATGTAAGTAATCGTAATACATTACAGGTTATGGACTATGATGGCCGCAATAGGAAAAATATAGCGGAGAAAGGTGTGATATATCCATTTGCCCTAACCTTGTTTCAAGACAAGTTATATTGGACAGATTGGAAGACATGGTAAGTATTTTTATGTGTTTTGTAGGCCTAGATCAAAAAAGCAAATGTTTACTGTTGTGGTGTGGGATTAAATTAAATACAGTAGTCCCTCTATAATCCGGCCCTGCGCCAGTCCGGCCCCCCCAGTAATCCGGCCGGTTCTATCATATTGATAAAAGAACCAGAACCAGTTCTGGTTCCAGAAAACCAAAGGGGGAGATAGCTTTCATATCAGGAATGTTTCAGGAGTGAAAAGTGCTGATAAACAGAACAATGAAACGACAAATTCTGATCAAAAGATAAACGAAATACTGTAACTTTTTCAGACCATAAGATAAATAAAAATAACTTCGTCAGAAAATATCTGCCCACAGTCGGCCTTTTCCTTATCAGTACTATCAGCACTTGAAAGAACAGAACATTAGAATTCCAAATGCAGTAAACAGGAAGATCGTCCTGACAGCCTGAGCCCCACACTTGTATATCTTGACCCTTTCTTATCACTTCCTGCCGATAAAAACACCTGATGGCAACATTCCATTCTGTTTACAATTCATATATCATGCAAATGATTATGCTTCTAGTTTTGTAGTGTATAATAGTTGAAAGGTTTTTATAGTGAGGTAAATATATTAGAGTTTATTTGTTTGGATATGTTATTAATAATGCAAAACATTGCATTAAAAAATGATAGGAAATATAATTGAAAAATACATTTTTATGATAATATTCTGTCAGCACAAGACAACTCTTAATAATGTTATATTTTTTTATTTTTATCAATAGTTACATTTTATTTTAACTATTTTTTTCTTTTTTGCAAAGTTTTAAAGGATTAATGTTTTCAATTGTTGTAAGCTTTTTAACTTGTTTTTGATTCATATGCAACAGTGTTATGTAACACGTTTCAACTGGTGTACCATACTTTTCTTACTTTGAAACTATTGTACATCTTTATTGTAAAAATTGACTTTTTTAGTAACAATATACATTCTATTATGTAATTTAATCATGTTTTACAATTGAACTCCAGTAATCCGGCTTTTTCACTAATCCAACACATACCTGGTCTGAATTGTGTCGGATTAATGAGGGACTACTGTACTTGATTTAATTATGCAAAGTTGTGACCATGTTTTGCCTAACTTATTTTTTGATTCCATAACTCTTTTTTTAATTCACTTGACCATTAACATTGACCATAACTCTTTTTTTAATTCACTACTGAACTTCTTACATGATTTTAAAAATCACACCCAGGTTATGAAGAGAGATATGCCTTAAATGAAGTAGCCTATTTATACTTATTTAACTCAAAGTAGACATCAAATTCCTTATAAGTATGGTAGTCAATGATTTATAAACCTACCCAACATACACATGCAATGGCATTGCGTCAATTTATTTTGAAATAAATGTTATTTATCATCACAAAGTTTATAATAATGAAAATTGTACTGTCTGTCAGATTAATTGATAGCTAAAATAGGCATTATTTTGCATGTAGCTCTTCATTTTAGTTTTTTTTTTTTTTTAACATTATTAAATATTACTTTAAATGTAATTTTTGTGTGACAAATTTTAATGGAACGGAGAACATTTAATAGTACATTATTTCTTAACTAGAAAATTACAAACAAGTTGACTGTCATAGACCACATAGTTACGACAGTATAATTACAAGATTTTGAATCACTTGATCTGAGGATGGTAAATTTGGTATATCAAAATCGATCACCATACTATATTGTACTTATCTTTTAGTAAACTTTTTTATGTAACGTTAAACGTGTTTCTCATTTGATACTAAGATAATAAATATACAAAAATTTTGGTAAGTGAATACTACTTGCATAACAACTGCATTGTGTAACTAATATTCAAATCTATACTCTAATAAAGAGTATACATGAATCAAATATTTTACAAACATGAAGAAGCTTTTAGTATATTTATGAAATGTGTAAAAAACATTTATGATGCAATAATTGTCTGTTGGTAAATGTATTTGCTGGTAATTCTGTTGGAGGGGATTTGCTGGTAATTTAAATAATGCAATATGTATATTATTTCTTAAATACAGCAAAAATACCATAATTACATTTTACTAGTTTTAATGCCATTCTGATAGTAAAAAAAAAAAAACAATTCCATGGTTTAATCTAGTACTTTGGTAGATATAAGTTTCACTGTATATTTGTTGGTGCATTTTAAGAAACAAAATGCATCTGGACTATGATTTCCTGAGAATACAGTTCTTATTTTCAAAATGGTCACTCATGACCCTTTTAAACTTACCAAAAACCTTGGCAGAAGAATTTCTCAACAATTACTTTTTTTTGGGCCGTGCCACTTGCAAATATAGCCAGGAATAGTGTTTAGTTTCTGTGAATTTTTATTACCTCTTAAATCATTTATCGTTGATTTAAAAATGAAGAAAATTTCTGCATTTCGCTTGATTTTGTGTTTGCAAAACATTGTATTAGAGTAAATTTGTTTTAGACTAAATAATATATGAGGTTTCATGAATTATTCTCTAGCACATACTTCTTTTTCCACTTTAGGTCAGTGCATGTACTAGATCGTAGTGGCAGTGGTACCCCCAAAGAGATCATCCAAGGTAATTATGTTCCAATGGACATCCGTGTATGGGACCCCAAGAGACAACCATACAAGTGGACACCCTGTGAACACAACAATGGAGGCTGTTCGCACCTATGTCTTCTGTCTCCAATACCTCCTGGATTTACTTGTGCCTGTCCCACAGGCATCAAATTGGTCGACAACTTTACTTGTGCAAATGGTAGGTATTTACTCTTTGTTGAGTAATTACTCTGTATTTTGTAATAAAAATATTAAATAACTAAGCTACAATGTTATTTAATAGGAGAGATAGGAAATCAACACAGATACTAGGTGGTCACCCCTTTTTGACTAAGTCATGACTTGCTATGAAAACTAGGCTCTTCCTGCGATTACTTGCTCCCTTTACTGCGATCCAGCAAGGCCTTTGATTGCGTCTCGCACCAGATTTTGTTAGATAAGTTATACAATTACAAGATCAAAGGCCTAGCCCTAAATGCTTTTGAATCTTATCTAAACAGTAGAATTAAATACGTCATGTGTGATGGCTAAAGCTCTGAGAAACTACTGGTAACAAGTGGCATTCCCCAAGGATTGGTGCTTGTACCGCTCCTCTTTTTTATAATGATCAATGGCCTGAGCTCAAATGTGCCTTCGAGCCTTGTGTTATACGCTGATGACACCACCATTATAAGTAAGCACACAAATAGTAATCAAGCACTTGATTTAGCTAAATCCTCAACATTATTTATTATGTTTAGCATTATGCTCAAACCTGATTATCAGCTAATGAATTGGTCCTAAACAACTCAAACTTTTTTTGTACCAAAGTAAATTTTGAAAATAATGATAATTTTCCCAAATACCTGGGTGTTACGCTACCCCAGGTATTTTTTAAATCTACATTTTAATGTTCACTTAATTGGCATACAGAAAAACTCAGTAGTAGTATTTTTGCTTTAAAATGCCTATATGAATTGGGGCAGGCTGATGTCTGTAAGGCTTATTTCAGAATCTTCCAATCTCACATTTCATATGGTCTCTTGGTGTGGGGGTCTTCTCCTCATTCTGAAAACATTCTTACAGTACAAAAGAAAGCTATAAGAATAATTTCTGAAGTAGATAGAATTTAACATTGCAAACCTCTTTTCAAAACATTCCTCTTCTCTACACATCCTTCCACACTTGGTCCTACCACCTTCCCCTGGTCTTCATCCTCTTTCCTTTTTCTCTTTAGCTATTTTCAGCAATCTATTTCTTTACATCCACTGTATTCTTCTTTTTTCCATTGACGCTTGTAGCAATATCACTTTCAACTTTCTCTTGTTATTTAAGACCTCTTCTGCTAGTCTTCTCTTTTACTCATAAAAATCTAATTTCTGCTGCCCGTAAACTGCTTAAATCATGTTTTGTCCATTTTCAGTTCCGCTCCATATATCAAGATTGGTTGGTAATACATCTTGTACCTGAATCTTCCTTTACAATTCCAATTTCATATTTTCTTTACTAGATCACAAAACTGCCCACTCTCCTATATTCTATATCTCATTTCTCATTCTGCCTTTTTATGTTAATTTAGTCCTTAGATAACAAAATTCATCTACCTTTTCCAGATATTCTCCTCTATCTGTTCTCTCTCCCTTCATTACTTTCATTTTTCATATTAATCTTTTATCCCCTACTGAATTGTTACTTTTGCCCAAATCTCTATTACCCCCACCCCACCCAGCTCATCTTCTAAATCTTCTCCTTTTTCATCCCATATCATTATGTCATCTGTATATGCCATAGTGGTATTGACCCTGTCTTACACCCACACATTGACAAAGGTATTGGTATCTTCAGATCTTCTGCTTCTGTGTTTACTTATACTTCGGAAATAATTTCATCCATGGCATTTAATAGAAACGCAAACAATATCCAACCATGTTGTACTCTTCTCTCATAGTAAAAGATTCAGTTGTACTTTGTTAGTACATCTTTACTTTGTTAGTAAACGTGTCTTCTGGTATTTTCTTCCTCTGTGATCACCTAAGCTACCCTATACAGCCATTGCATTCCCATCGGTCCTGCCGCCTTAATCATCTCTGCCGTCAGCTCATCCACTCACAGTGAGGTCCATCTTTCAACTTCTTTACTGCTTTTTCCAGTTACCACTTACTGAAGTCCTATCCCGTCATCTCCCTTTTTTACTCTTCTTCACTATCCATTCCCTCTTTGAGTTCTTCAAGATATTCTTTCCATATTTTAAAAATCTTTGTCACTTGCCATTTGACTTCTTCAAAAACGTCCATGACGTTGTACTCACTGACCTGTCATTGGTCAAATATACATGATCTGGTAAAAGGTATAGTATTGCCAGTTTTCAAATTATCTATATGTAATATACAAATATAATTGACATCTATTATCTCATATCAAAATAAGTAGTGATATGTATTAATAATTTAACATAGCATCAATAAAATGGGACAAATCAAAATATTGAAACAATTAGAGTTTACTTGTTTTGCAAACTATGCTCAATTATCCATTTAAAAATTAACATTAAACGGTGTGCTACTTCTTAAATTAATGGGTTTTAAACTAACCGGCATAAACTTTCATTAATTGAGAATGATTATTTCAGGTGCTCAGGAGCTAATATTGCTGGTTCAGAGAACTGACATTTGCAGAATATCGCTGGACTCACCAGACCACACCAATCTAGTGCTGCCACTTACAGGAATAAAACATGCTATCGCTATAGACTATGATCCCGTTGATGGATATCTTTTCTGGACAGATGATGAGGTGTGTTGATTAGGATAAAAGCATTTTTGAACTATGCAATTTCCCATGCCATGGCGTGTAATGTCATCTGCAGTTTGAATGTTTATGTTCATAAATGTATGAGTAAATTGGTACGTGTGTATACATTTATATATGTGCGTGTGTGTGTAAATGTACATTTGAATGAATGTGTTATTGTATGTTTGTATGTGTGAATACTTTTTTCTAACAATTTAATTTGTTTTTACACTATTTGTACCAGGTTTGGTTTTTCGCAATGAGATAATAATCCTGAATTGTAATTTACAGGGAAATTGTCAAGGAATATTATAAGTTTTGTTTGTTGTATATTTTTCAACCAGGTGTGTATTCTTAAACATGGTTGAATTTATTACGTTGAATGTCAATCATTCAAATTACAATTAGGCCTAATACTAGAATAGAATAGCATAGAATAGAATATCTTTATTGTCTTTGAACAATTACAAGAATTGCAATCGACATTGTCAAGTTATAGCTAAATAGATTAGAGTACACTAAAATTAGTTAAAAGTAAACTACATACTTATTGCCTAAAACAGAGAATTATAAAAATGACTACAGATTACGTACTGAGATGACAAAATTAGGTTAAATTAGGTTAAGCACTGCAGTCTAAGGGAGTGAACAGAAACTTCGTATTCCTTTACTTCATAAAAGGCTTGAGTTGTCAGCCATTCTTGTATTATAGTTTTAAACTTTTTTCTAGGTTCATTTTTAACATTTTCAGGAAGCATATTGAAATATTTTAAGCTGATATGAGAAAAGTGGTGTTGAGATTTTGCTAATCTTACATGGTGCATATCAATATGACTTTTTTGCCTAGTGTTATAAGAATGAATGAGGTCCCTAGTAACACAGTTAGTTAAGTTGTCCTTGGCATGTAATAAACAATGTAAGATAAAGATGCAAGGAACAGTTAAAATTGCCAAGTCAATGAAATATTTTTTACAAGATGTGAATTTGTTTAACCCCAATATGGCTCTTACAGCTCTTTTCTGTAGAGTGAATACACGTTTTGCGCCACTGGAATTACCCCAGAGTATAATCCCATAATTTAAGTGGGAATAAAATAGACTATGATAAGTCAGTAATAAATAGTTGTGGCTGATACATGTCCTAAGTTTCTGGAGGAGGAAAATGACTCTAGCCAATCTATTACAAAGTAGATTGGTATGTTGCTCCCAAGTGAGTTTACTGTCCAGATTTATACCAAGTAGCTTAACACTGTCTGGCCCATTGTCATTTTGTTTGGTGGTTGAGAAAAGAAGATGTTCAGTTTTTTCTGTATTTAATTTTAAATAATTTGTATTAAACCAATTAATTGAGGCTGTCATCACAGATGCAGTCATTTTCTGTAAGTCTTGAGAGTTATTACTTGATGTCAGAAAGGTGGTGTCGTCTGCGTACAGTACAGATTTACAGGGCAGAGAATTGGGAAAGTCATTCATGTAAATAATAAATAGGAAAGGAGAAAAACAGAACCCTGCGGAATGCCTCTTTCGACCCTTAAAAGGTCAGATATTTTGTTATTTGAAATCACAGCTTGGTATCTGTTGCTAAGGTAGGAGGATAAGAGCCAGTTTAGAACCATTTATATTGTAGGATTTCAGTTTGTTAATTAATCGTTTGTGACAAACCGAGTCAAATGCTTTGCTGAGATCGATCAGCATTGCCTCAACATTGCATTTATTTTCAAAAGCTTCGAGTGTGAAGGACTCAACATCCTGGACAGCTTTAATGGTGTTTGAACCATTTCTGAAACCATATTGAGCAGGGTTAAGGAGATTATATGATTCAAAATGTTTACAAAGCTGATTATGTATGACTCCTTCAATTATTTTAGAGATACTGGAGATTTTTGAGATAGGACGATAGCTATCAACTTTCATACGGTCTCCTTTTTTATAGATGGGAACAATGATAGAAGTTTTTAGACTGGATGGGAATAAGCCTTCCACTAGTATTGTATTGATGAAATAGCAAAGGGGAGTTAAAAGTGTGTGGATAATTTTTTTAATAACAAAATTGGATAAGCCGTGATAGTCTTCTGATTTGGAGTTACTAAGTTTCTTTACAATATTAAGAATATCTTGGGGTTGTTCTGGCGTCCATTCAAACCGCGGGGTATTTTCGGTATTTATGTTAGGTACTAGCTCGTGAACTATGTCCGAGGGTTCTGTCGTACTGTAGTTTCCAAAATTAATGAAACCAGCATTCAGGACATTAGGATTGATCAAGATGGGAGAGGGGTGTTCTTTGTTTCCTGAGTTATCTTTTATAATTTTCCAGGCAGTACGACATTTATTTTTAGCACGAGAAATTAAGCTGTCATTCTTCTGGATTTTAGCAAGTGATATTTCTTTTCTGTACTTTATTTTAAGGATGTTATAAATATTACTATAGGCTATATTGGTTTTTGATTTTTCATAGGCTATCAGGAGTAGGTTTTTCAAGTTTTTTAAATAAGGGGTACACTAAAAACAATCTTTATTTTTTGCTCTGTTCCTTCTTTTTTTTGTAATTTTAGGGCAATTTATATTAAAAGTGGTTACTATTGTGTTTAGGAAAGTGTCAAATTTATTTTCAAGTCTTTCACTAGAATAGATAAGATTTTGCAGATCACAACTATTTAGGTCATTGATAAAACTATTCATATTGTGGTCATTCAATAGTCTAATCGAAATTCGATCATCAGTTAAAGGAGTAAAAGTATTACAAATGACAGGAATTTTAAATAAAATGCCTTTGTGGTCAGATAAATGTGGTTTGAAAACCGTGATAACAAACTGATCTGATTTAAAAGGGGAAATAACATTGTCTAGGCAGGCAGAGAGCCTTGTTGGTTCATAGTTATGGCAATAAAGATTTAGTGATCTTAGACTATTTAGGAAAACACTATTTTTTATAGAAGTATCCCTTACATCATGATTAATATCAGCAAGAACAATTATTTTACTACTTTTGAATTTTTTTGTAAGATGAGCCAGTTTTTCAATACCCTCAATAAAGTGGTCTAGGTATGCTTTATGCACACTGTAGGCAGAGATAACAATTAGCCTATGTACGGAGATAAACATTGCCGCACACTCAAATATCCCTTCTTTACATAAAGAACTAACATCTATTGGTTTACAGAGTGGGCTTAAATTTTGCCTTACAAGTATTGCCACCGCTCCATGCAACATATTGGTCCTACAATAACTTGATATTAAATGAAAATTGTTAGGTACATGGAACATTAACTCATCTACAAAAATCCAATGCTCATTCAGACAAAGAATATCAATTCTATTAGCTTCTAAGACTATTTCTAATTCGTACATCTTTTTTCTCATAGATTGAATGTTTAAGTGAAGGAATTGCAAAGATTTGTGAAACTTTCTAAAAAACAATTATCAGCAATTTGAGAATTATTCAGGACCTCCTTATCTCTAGCACTTAAACCTAAAACATCATTTGTACAAACTAAAGGGGACTCCAGATTTGAATTCACTTCCACTGGTGATGACACTCGATTTGTTGTCGCGGGACTATCATTGGAGTGACCAGTCTGTCGAGGGGGGCACAGAGGTGGGAAGGCTTGAAGGTCATGAATTTGAGGGGGTGTCCTGCAGGAGCGAGGTGTCTCTGGCTTACAACTTTGAACATCAATCGCAGTTCCCAACTCGCCGGTCCTAACTGAGCTGTTGGATTGGACAAACCCAGAGAGCAGCTTTCCAAGGGCTTGTTTCCCACGTTTGTTAAGGTGGAGTCCGTGGGCAGTGTAATGTTTTCTGGTCAACACTTGGTTTATTTTGCAAAGCTGGATGTTTTTTCTACCACAGAATTGGACAGTCCTCATCAGAGCAGCATTGGCACAGAATATGTCATCGTTCAGGTGAGGAGCGTCGTAACGGTAAGGGATTTCACAGAGAATAATTTTAGCTCTAATATCTTGTGTAAGTAGCATATCAACACCTTGCCGAATGGATTCTATAGGTATAATCTAACTACCACAAGTATAGCAATAGGTGCTCAGTCAGAAGATCAGGCTGTACTTTTCAAATTCCTTAATGGGGAAAGAGGCTTTACTTCTAAAGTCATGATCTTGGATATAATGGATATTTTACACGTGTTTAGCTACAGGTAGACAACAGAATATTTCTTGGCTTGGTCATCTGCTAACTTTAATCTGTACTGTCACACGACTTCTATTCCTGTACATAACCATTCCATGCATTTTTAGTATAATCTAAAGTAAAATGTTTAAATAAAAATATGTTGCCTTATGCAATACAATTTAAATTTTACTGCAGTATAGATTTTAATTAATTGAATTTACATCTATTACTGTGTGTATTCTCAGTTTAGCAAATAAAATTAAATTAAAAACAGAATTTTACTAAACCAAAATAGACAAATTGCTTCCGGAATCAGTAAAAAAGAAGAAACATGATGATTTAAAAAATTACATTGTTCTGTTATGTTGAAGGCGCAGGCAATAAGGAGAGCAAAGCTAGATGGCAGTGGACAAGAAGATCTGATAACCACGGAGGTGGAGCATCCAGATGGTATAGCAGTGGATTGGATCGCTCGCAACATGTATTGGACGGACACTGGCACTGACAGGATAGAGGTGGCGAGATTGAATGGTCGAGCTAGAAAGGTATTGAGTTCAAATTACTTGTATATTTTTTTTTTTTTTAATTTAAAAATCAACCACAGTAAAAGCTCGATACCATAAATCTGAAGAGGATTGTAAAATATTTGTGTTATCAAGCTATTTGTTCTCTACTAATTCAGAATATGCACTTGTTTTAACACTACTTTAGCACTGTCTCCAAAGTGTTTAAAATGTGAGACCCTAATTTGATGTTTTGCAGACTTCACTAACTTTAGATCAATCAGTAGGTATTACAGTGTCCTGACAAATGAATAACTTATTGTACTGAAACAATAAGATATATTGTTTCTATGTAAATGTTTTGCTAACACATAAAGAAATACTTGAAGTATAAGAAAATATATTTTTATGTCTTTATATAACACATAACTGTTCAATTGTTTAGGTGTTGCTCAATGAAGATCTCGTTGAGCCGAGAGCAGTAGCCGTGGCTCCTGAACATGGGTGGCTGTTTTGGTCTGATTGGAATGAAAAACGTCCTAAAATAGAGCGAGCTGCACTGGATGGCTCTGATAGGATAATTCTAGTCAAAACTGGGCTGGGATGGCCCAATGGTATAGCATTAGATCTCAAAACCAGCAAACTCTACTGGTGTGATGCAAAAACTGACAAAATTGAGGTACGAAGCAAGTTTGTTTATGAGATAAGCGACAGTTTTTTATTGATATTGGTGTTTATTTGCAGCTTAGCATCATAAATCTGTAATATTAAAAAATTAATTGTCATTCTTTTTATTTTTTAATATATTTAACTTTTAACCAGGTTTTTAAATGATGGATCATTTTATAGAATTCCAGGCTAGTATTTAATTAAATAATAATAATGCTTTATTCCTAAATATAAAGCACATATAATGGCGTCAACAATTACAATTATAAAAAAATATGATTGTCAATGTAAGTCTTTGATTTTTAGCATAAACTCTAAATTTAGAAACTAAAAGTTAAAGATTGTGTTATTTTACCAGGCAATGTTAGGGCTATAACCTGGGGACCAATGGCATAAAGTGACTTCCGAACCACGGGAGTGGCAGGGCAAAAACTGTTAATGGTCATATCAGGAATTGAACCTGGACTGCCTGTGTGGTATACCAACGCCCTAGCCCCTTAGCTACGGCCGCTCCAAGGGCCATAATCTTAAAAACTAATCTTAGGAGATCAGCTCACTTACCATAGACTTATATAATAATTCATTTATGCTTACTTTTAATTACATACTGTTAAGTGGACATGTTATTTATTATATTCAAGTTGGTTTTAAATCGCAGAAAAGTGTACACTTTTGCATTTTGAACCTTTTGTGATTTTTCATTGATGTCAATGCTTATTTACAACTTTGTATGTATACAATTTGATTGACTGTTACCATTACTAGCCCATAAGATAATAAATTATGTTGAATCCCTGCAATGAAAATGTTAAAGTAATCAATAGCATCTAAACAAAATGTAACAGGGAGATACTATTTGCACAGCTGACTATCATGTTGAAGAATAAGAATGTATTTGTTAACTACACTAAAACAAAGAATTGAAACAAAAGCAACATAACTACAATTCTGTAATTATTTTTCTGTATATGGCTTGTACAAAAAAATTAAGAAACAATCAATAAAAATACAGTAGTCCCTCATTAATCTGACACAATTCAGACCAGGTATGTATTGGATTAGTGAAAAAGCCGGATTACTGGAGTTCAATTACAAAACATGCTTAAATTACATAATAGAATGTATTGTAACTATAAAAGTCAATTTTTACAATAAATATGTACAACAGTTTCAAAGTAAGAAAAGTATGGTACACCAGTTGAAACGATGTTATATAACCATTGATTATATAAACCTACAATAGATAAACCATCTAATAGGTATATTTGTGGCAGTAATTGGTTAGTTTGTGTGGCCTGCAACCACAGCTGGTTTAAACTCCATTAAATTTACAACAGCTGATATTTTGGGACTCGAAATTTAACATTGGATGGGAAATCTACTTGTGTATAAAATCAATGATATAACACTGTTGCATATGCATCAAAAACAAGTTAAAAAGCTTACTACAATTGAAAACATTAATCCTTTAAAACTTTGCAAAAAAGAAAAAATAGTTCAAATAAAATGTAACTATTGATAAAAATAAAAAATAATAGAAAAAATGATTAAGAGTTGTCTTGTGCTGACAGGATAGTATCTTTTAAATTTATTTTTCAATAATATTTCGTACCGTTTTTTTAATGCAATGTTTTGCATTATTAATAACATGTCTAAACAAAGAAACTCTAATATACTTAACTCACTATAAAAACCTTTTAATTATTATACACTATAAAACTAGAAGAATAATCAATTAATTCATAATGTGATATTAATTGTAAACAGAATGGAATGTTACCATGAGGTGGTTTTATTGGGCAGGAAGTGATAAGAAAGGGTCAGGATAAACAAGTGTGTGGCTCAGGCTGCAAGGCTGATCTTCCTCTTTACTGCCTTTGGAATTCCAATGTTATCTGTTCTTTCAAGTGCTGATAGTACTGGTAAGGAAATAAGACTGTGGGCAGATATTTTCTGAGGAAGTTATTTTGTTTATCTTGGCCTGACAAAGTTATTTCGTTTATCTTTTGGTCAGAAATTGTCATTTCATTGGTCTGTTTATCAGCACTTTTCACTCCTGAACCATTCCTAATATGAAAGCTATCTCCCCCTTTGGTTTTCTGGAATCAGAACCGGTTCTTTTATCAATAATGATAGAACTGGCCAGATTACTGGGGAGGGGAGGCCGGGCCGGACTGGCACAGGGCCGGATTATAGAGGGACTACTAAAATGGAAAGCACCAGAAAATTAATTTACTCTTAGCATTGACTTTATTTGTAGAACATTTTATGGGTTTTTTCAGAATTTAGTGAACAAAATGAAATAAATATAATTTTTTTATAGTTACGGCTAAACTAAAATTGTACTCATTTTTAACTGCTAGAGTTAAGGTACACCCTTGGCCAATCATCTACTTGCTCAATGGTTTAAGGTTTTAAAAGATATTTAATTCTTTCTTTATACCAAGCCAAAGAATCATGATATCATAAAAATAATTTATGTTATATTTCATTTTCTCTTTTAATTTTTATAAGTGGTTAAGTTTTGTTCATCTTCCATTAATTGTTTATTAATAACAATGTTTGACATAGGTGATCAATATGGATGGAAGTGATCGTCGTGAAGTTATAAGTGATAATGTGCCTCATGTATTTGGCCTATCATTGCTCGGAGACTTCCTATATTGGACAGATTGGCAACGTCGCAGTATTGACAGAGCTGACAAAGTAACTGGCAACCGGCGAGAACTCATTGTGGATCAGCTGCCTAATGTGATGGGGATCAAGGCGGTGGGTATGGGTCAACCAAGGGGCTGGAACCCTTGCAGTGAGAACAATGGCGGCTGCTCCCACCTCTGCCTCAATCGGCCTGGCAACAATTCAGTCTGCGCTTGTCAGATTGGTACGCCTGTTTAACTCCTTTTAAATTTTAAGGAAACTCTAATTACATTAACTCTACAAACGTACATAGTCAATTAAATTTTCTAAAATAATTTTTTTTAAATAAATCAATTCAAATGTAGCAATCTTAGTAGTTCATTTCACCCAGGAGATATGTAAATTATCTAAAGGGAAGAACATGTAATAAATAAAAAATTAAACCTCCATAGTACACATTTTATTTATATTTATGTATATATATTAGTTGAAAATATTGCATAATAAAACTAAGTGCTAAAATGATTTGTGTTTCTTTAAAGCATTGTTTTATTGCCATCAGACATTGTATCTATTGGTGTCTACTCTCCCAACCATTAGTAATGTGTTTTAGTTGGGCAGGTGAAGGTTTGGAGTACTTCACCCAATATCTATTAAAAGATCTTTTTATGGAATTGTATGAAGAATTTTAATTTTAAATAACTTGATTGACTCCCTACTTATATTTCCATTATGAGATTATTTAAAAAATCTAATTTTGTTATTTTGTGTTATCATAATGTGGCTTTAGTACACAAAAGATAAACAATAAATTCAAGGCCCATATAAAACCTTAGAAAAACTATTAACAGGCGGACATGTTTAGAATGAACATTCTGTAATAATGCGCCTTGTAAGAATATTAAGGAGATATTTTGAGGTTACAACATTTATGGCCTTCCCTCAATACTTCTTGGACCTATAGAGAAATTTAATCTTTGCATTGCTGAACTTATTTTGTATTTTTACAAAATTTGATTCAGAAGAGGAAATAAAAAAGATTCTTGGTTTGTATTGCTTGGTTCAATATTTAACGTCACTATTGTCAGTAAATTATTTAATACCTGCCTTTTGATTAAAACTAGTAATTTATTATAAGTAGATAGCAAACAATAATATTTAGACTCATACGTTTTTATTAGAAATTGGTATCTATTGTGACAGGTTTTGAGCTGGCTACCGACGGCCATACATGTGTGGTTCCTGAAGCATTCCTTC
Organism: Stictocephala bisonia; assembly: GCA_035578905.1. NCBI lineage: Eukaryota > Metazoa > Arthropoda > Insecta > Hemiptera > Membracidae > Stictocephala > Stictocephala bisonia. Next base: position 124,665 of record JAQJVL010001905.1, read on the forward strand.
TGTTTGCCAGAAGGGAGAATATTGGAAGAATAAGTATTGAAAATGCTGACAATGATGCCATCATTCCTGTCACTGGAGTCAAAGATGCAAGGTATTTAAAAATATAGTTACAATAAGTAAGTCAACCGGTTAGGGTGTCTAATATAGTGATAAACACATTATGTTGAATATAACAAAGAAATTTATTCCAAAGAAGTTAGAAATCCATGCTATACAGAAAAGGAAAAAAAATCAATTAGTTAATCAAACAAGTTAAACAGTAAAATTTAATAGTACTGATGATTTGAATAAATTATTTAAATGTTATAGAAGTTAACTAATAAAGCAGAATAAACCTAAACTATTGAACACAATAATTTATTTTACGAACAGTTTGGTTTTCAGGAGATACATAGCATGTCTTTAACATTATTTCACTATAATTGACTTGGTTGCAGCCTTAGATTAGTCACACGTTAGTAATGGTATGTTCTGTGACTTTTAATTGTGTTAACCATTATCCAAAAAATTTTTGATCGCAGTTGATTCTCCTGCCAGAGACAATTATTTACGAGATTGGGTCAGTAAATAATTGTAGTTACGTTTAAATACAAATGTACTACCTTTGGTGTGCCACATAGCACAGTCTTAGATCTATTTTTTATTTGCATAAATTGCCTTCCATTAAAACTATTGTATGTTACCTTCTACTACTCTGTATCTGTATTATTGTCTAATCTGTCGAACAATTTGAGGGTAAAATAATATGTACAAACAATATACAATGTCAACTTTGAATTAAATAAATTAGCTTCTTTGTTTATAAGATGTTACTAACTAGACATAAGGCACAACATCCTTTACCAAATGTTTAAACGACAGCTTGTAGTGATACAATATTTTATATCACTTTAGACTTTTGGTTTATCACAGTCGACTGCCACTCCCCGCTAGTAGGAAGACTGCTGTCATAGCTCAATTGATTAAACAGTAGTTTTTTGTCATATTTGAAAATACATAGAAAAGTTCTGATTACGATTCTATAAAAATGTTCTCCCCGCAAGACTAGAATTAAAATTTCCAGAGAAATTTACCTGATTATCCATTCAAGGAACCATAAAGGTTGGTAGGCCTGGCTCTACCTGTAAACACGGTCGATGTCGTGCTCCTAAGTTTTATTATTGATTAAAGTAGTTTATTTGTGTTTTTAACGTATTCAATAGTGTAGTGACCCTCAGTTATTAACTAATAATATTCCACATCTTTAATGTTGGCGAATTTCATTTTATTACGTAAGTACTGCAGATAATTTAGACACAGTTAGTTTCAAGGTTAGACTTGAATATCTGCAGTACTCCCTCGTTGTTATACTCAGTTAGCGCCACAACTATTGATTGACAATACTGACTCCAATTCTTATCAGTTGACGTAGAGAAACCGATATCGCCTCTGCTCAGAACTCAGAAGATAATCAGTTCGAATCCGCCTTACGGCATTTGTCTTTTTTGCCCATGTAATTCATTTAAATGTAAATAATAATTATAATTTTAATAATATAAATACAAATTATTTAGTTTTAAATTGTTTAATATTTCTAAGTGAAATATTCTCATATAATCAATAATGTCTTTTGTTTTGGAAAATGTGAAGAATGGTAAAGATATAATTTTGTATAACAGTAATAAATACCGTGAATCATACTCAGTAAAAAATGGTGACATAGTCTGGAGATGCCTTGGGAAAACGTGTAAAGCATCCATAAGAACAGATCAAGGAAAAAAAGCTATTTATATTGCTAACCAATTACATAGTGGGCCGCATCCTGTTACAATGAGAGCCCTCACACCACCTTCAACACACATCAATAGGCGCTTGGATGTAGTAACTCCTGAAAGTGGGAAAACTCATACACCTACTGGTTCCCAATGCCTAAGTACATCACAGAATGATTGCTCATCACCTGTGGTACTCACACCCGAGACTATACCATCATTGGAAACTCAGACACCGTCACTGACAGAGCTATTGTCACCATACATTACATTAACCCCTTCCACGCCAACATTCTCGAAATTTGAGGAAGAAAACTCATATCTAAGACAGAAAGTAGCTGAGCTAGAATACATAAAAAAAGCATTAACCGATAAGATAATAACATTAGAAAAGCAATTAATCGAGCTAAATACCAATATAGGCCCGGAAAAATGTACAACTTCATCACAAACAGAAGAAATAAGCTTAAACAAAATTGTAATAAATGAACACACAACAAACATTAATTTAAAAAAAGACCAAGTGAAGAATAAAACATCAAATAACACATCTCAAAATGGAAAATTCGACTTTAGTACACTCAAAGGCATCCGTATAATAGAAGCTGATATGGGTGACGTCATCCAAGACTTAAAAAACAACACATCCATAGCATTTGCTCATGCAATTTCCGGTGATTTCCACCATCACAGACAAATGACTGCTGGTGTAGCTACAAAGTTTAGGGATGGGTTTGGTAAACCTAAAGCTAAAGATTGCCTAACTAAATCATTAGCATACCAACAAATAGACGGTGGTGCGGCTGTATATAGTTTGATAACCAAAGCGGAATATAATGGAAAACCATCTAAGGAAGAGTACAATTTAGCCTTCGAAGATTTTACACAAGAATTTAAAAAGAAAGGGTTAAGGACTTTAGTATGTTCGCCAATGGGTTGCGTTCGAGATCATGTTGAACTCGAACAATTTGCTGTAAATATCAATCAATTTCACAAAATAACAGGTGCCACAGTTGTCGTTGTCACCAATGATCAGAGAGCGAGAAGAACCCTTCGACAAGGACTATCTCACAACGAGTTCGTAAGACAATTAAAAGATGAAATAAAAAATACTCGCGATGACGCAACAATATGGTATCAGCTCCCAGATGAAGACATACAACTATACATGAACCAAATAAAGGTCCCAGCAAACACTCTTGTATTGGAGCCCTCAGTGAGCCACCTTCTTAAGAGGAATGATAAGGTTGAAGAAATGAAACAGTTACTTAAAGACCTTTTATTTGACACCTACGACTATGTACTGGCGCCGGTGAATGACCGCAGTGACGACAGCCAGGAGGGCGGCGCACACTGGTCATTGCTGATATACACCAAGGACAAGGATACATACTACCACCTAGACAGCCTTGAACCCTTAAACAACAACCATGCGGAGCAGTTGGCAGCTCGACTTAGCGGAGACCCCTGTGTCAGTGTGGTGCGACTTAAATGTTGCCATCAGAAATCAAATGTTGAGTGTGGTGCTTACATGATAAATTTTATAGATATAGTTTGCTCTCTAATTAGAAATAAATTACCAATCCACGATGACCGCTGTTTCATGCAAGCTTTTTCAATCAACAAAATTTACAATACAATTGATTTGATTAAGAAAAACAACAAAGTAGAAAACAAAGTAGTATCAAAAAAAGTTATTCTATTAACAGATAGCCATGGCCGTGATCTACGTCACTCGTTACAGGAAAAGCTGGGCTGTAAAAATTTAGTTACTAGTGTTGTGAAGCCTAATGCTACTTTAGAGATAGTGACGAGTGGCTTAGAATACGAGGCTTCCAAACTAGGTAGCAACGATCATTTAGTGATATTGGGAGGTACAAATAATATAAGTAATACAAATAAATTTGAGGTACAACATTGTGTAAGAGAAATAGCAAGCAAAACAAAACACACTAATGTAATACTTTGTACCATCCCTCTTAGATACGACAGACCCGACTTAAACAATAAAATTAGACAGATTAATATAAATCTTATAATAGAATCTTTAAAATATGACCACATAAAACTAGTATCATTATCTAATATGCATGTAAACAAGTATACTTATAAAGGTATTCACCTAAACAAATGGGGAAAGGATAAGCTGTGTCATTTAATTGTTAATAAAGTAAAGGCACCGTTTTTAAACGAACAATAAATGACAAAGAAAGATTATCTGCTAGCATGAAAAATCACAATTTAATTCAGTTAAATAATGAAGAAAATAAACACAAAAAAACTAATATTATAAAAATATTTCATCTTAATATTCAATATATCAGGGATAAAATTGATTTACTTCATATATTTTTGCAGAATGAACAACCTGATATTGTTGTAATAAGCGAACACGGCCTAAAGAAGGCTGAGTTATATAGTATTAACTTTCATGAATACGAAGTAATTTGTGATTTTTCTAGGCTTAACCATAAAGGTAGTGGAGGTGTATTTGTTCTTGCAAAGGGTAACTTATTTTTGAATAAATTGAATGTAAATTGCTTCTGTCAGGAAATGATATTAGAAACAGCAGGAGTTGAAATATGCAATAAAGAGGGAAACAATTTAATTTTAATTGGTGTATATAGACCACCATGCTATTTGAATGTCAATTCTTTTTTTGAGAATATGTATAATCTTTTATCAAAACATATTTCTAATAAAAATAAATATTGTTTAATTATTGGTGATTTGAACATAGATTGGTTAAAAGATAGCTGTGTTACAAAAAGATTGAAAGATTTAATGAATGAATTTAATGTAATCCAATATGTTGACTCACCTACAAGAGTTACAAGCTCCTCATCCACGTTGATTGATCATGTAATTTCAAATGTTGATAAAGAGATGCTGCAGGTTGAAGTAATTGGTACGGGATTATCAGATCATTTTGGGCAAATAATAACTTTCAGATTAAACAATCGCACTCTCAACACACGTAATAGCAACCAAAACAGTTTCACTCTACGTAATACTTGCAAAAATAATCTAAACTCTTTAAATAGTATATTATCTAAGGAAACATGGAATATACATCAAGGGAGCTTACATTCCGAAAAACAATTTGAAAGATTTTTAAATATCTTCAACTATAATTTGTCACTAACTTGTCCGTTAAAAAAGGGGAGAATAGGAATAAAACTAATATAAAATCTTGGGTAACAATAGGCATCCGCGTCTCATCACAGAAGCTCAAAGAATTAGACATGCAAAAAAGACAAAATAAATCTACAGAATTCATAAATTATTATAAAACATATAAAAGAATATATAGAAAGATCATAAAAGTAGCTAAGGCACGATACTTATACAAACGACTGAGTACGAGTAACAACCTGTCAAAAGATGCGTGGAGGTTAATAGACACAGACAGGAAAAGCAAAACGGTTCAGTTCCCTTCTGACATGCCAAGCCCAGAGTGTTTCAACAATTACTTTGCAAATCTAGGTAAAGAAAAACAAGCACTGATAACAGAACCCAAGCTACAAACAATGAATGATGTACATAGTCCAAATACATTCAGTTTAAACCCGACAGATCCAGTAGAAATTTATAACATTATTATGAATTTAAAAAATAATAACTCGGCCGGATACGATGGCATAACTCACAGGGTTATTCGCCATTGTGCAAGCAACATTTGTAAACCTCTTTCAGATTTAATTAATTTATCATTTTCTGAAGGCTTATTTCCACAGGAACTGAAGCAGACAATAATCCGTCCAATATTTAAAAGTGGAAAGAGTGATTCCCCGGAAAATTGGCGACCAATTGCAAACGTTTCGACATTTTCAAAGATTTATGAACATGTTTTTGCGCGTAGATTGTTAAATTTTTTGTCTGAACATGACTTAATATGTAAAGAACAATTCGGATTTGTACAGGGGAAAAATACAACAGATGCCATGGTTAATTTTATTTCTAAAGCTATTATAGCCTTGGATAAGAAATGTAAAGCTGTAGGTGTTTTTTTAGATTTGCAGAAGGCATTTGATTGTCTCGATCATGAAATACTCTTCGATAGACTTTACAATCTGGGGATACGTGGAATACCCTTAGACTGGATCAAATCATTTTTAATGTCAAGGACTCAAAGTGTTCAATTAAAAGACGCGCGTTCAAGTGATATAGAAATCAATTTCGGTATTCCTCAAGGCACTGTCCTAGGTCCCATTATATTCGTCTTATATACAAACAGTATAACAAAATCAGTGAACAATTTAAATGTAACAATGTATGCTGATGATGTGGCTATACTCATCAACAACAACACTCTCGCCGATTTAGAAATAGATAGTCATCTTCAACTCACTAATTTATTCCAATACCTAAATATTAATAATTTACACGTAAATGCAGCTAAAACCAGTTGCATACATTTTAAAAACTATAGAATTATTGATACCAATCCGTTGATTATTATGAATGAATTTGAGCTTCCATTCCAAACTGAAACGAAATACCTTGGCCTAACGTTTGACCAACACTTTACGTGGACCTCACACATAGACAGTATTTGTTCAAAATTATCGTCACAATTATTTTTGCTAAATAGATTTTCTAATTATGGTAATTTTTTCATTATGAAACTAATTTATATGGCACTAATAGAATCAAGATTGAGATATGGAATTATTCTCTGGGGCTCTGCGTCCCATACTGCATTAATACGAGTGTTCCGTTTGCAAAAAAGGGCAATCCGCGTAATGGCTGGTGTAAATAGAAGAACTTCTTGTAAAGAAATCTTTAAATCATTTAAAATATTAACTTTATCATCTCTGTACATATATGAAATGATCATATTTTACAAATTTAAAATTTCAAAATTTCAGACCGGTTCAAATATACATAACTATAGTACAAGATTTTGTAATCAACACAGGCAGTCATCTCATAGATTGGAGTTGACAGCTTCACTTCCCCAGAATATAGGCCCTAAGTTGTTTAATAGACTGCCTAACCATATAAAACAGCAAATATGCGAAAAGCAATTTAAATCTTCCCTGCAGCACTTCTTGTTAAGTGGAGCTTTCTACACTGTTGAGGAATTTCTAATGGAACAATAGGTTTTATTAATGACAAATATGTAAACAAATATTATTAATTAATAGAAATTTAATTTAAGCTATAACAACCTAACTTTAATTGTTATATCATTTTTATACATGACCATTGTAATACAATTGTATAATTGTCCACTACAAAATAAATATATTTTGATTTTTGATTTTGATAAAAACTTTAATTTTATATTTATAACGAACATTTTTCAGATATGGATTTGTACTTGTTTTCTTTTAATATTTTCTTGTTTATTGTGTAATCAACTACAGTTAATAATGGATAAGGATATATTTGGTAGAATGTTGATGGTTTTTGTTAAAATATATATTTTATAATATTTATATATATTACAGTAGCATTTTTGTACAGTAAATTGTTTTGTGCAATTAGGTATATTCTATTCTAGTCATTCATAATACACCTATGATAATTAAAATTTCCATTTTTTTTGTTCACGGTTTTTAAGTACCATTTATTTAGCTATTTACCAAGGAACGTATTGCTTAACCTCAATCTTTTTCTTCATCATTTGGAGAGAAAGTTTTCTTTGCTCACAAAAATATTGATTTGGTATTTGTAATTGTTGTAAACTGGTAAATTAGAGGATGTGTTGAAACCTTTTTTCTGCATTAAGATCATTTATATCACTTATCTTTTTTTAGGAAACCCCAAAAAACGTTCTGTTTATTATAACTGCCTAAGATGCATATGTAGCTTGAAAGTTACAAATATTTCCACTTCATTACAATTTCAAAATGTTTTAATCATTTGTGAAATAGTGTTTTTAGATTGATACTATTAAGACAACAGGTTTGAATTTTATATTTTATGTGAACTGGTTTTTATGAAAAGGAATACGTTTATACTAGTGTGTTAAATAAACAGTCAGCTTGAAGTTGAAAATGTATTGAACTGTTTCAGTGCCCTTGACTTTGACATGACAGACAGTAGAATATATTGGACTGATGTGAAAGTGAAGTCCATCACTAGAGCCTTTATCAACGGATCACAAGTGGAACGTATTGTGGAGTTTGGTCTTGACTCCCCTGAAGGTAAGCTTGGTAACGTAGCGTATGTTTAATACTTCTCACGGTAATTGCTCCTATGGAGTTGCCGAAAAATTCCTAAATGTACCATTAAAGACAATCTACTAAAGATTTGTGTAAGGCTATTTCTATTTCTTATCTTTAGACTTATGAAGTAATCTGAAATAAATAATATTAAAATATTTTATTTTAAACTTGGCAGATTCGCTATGGGGTGGTTCTCTATGATTGCTTACCCTTTCCTCTATGGTTCTATCTAAACCATCACATCAGTATAAATGCTAAGCCTGCGACCATTCTCCTAGATAACAAAATTTTAAAGTCCAGAAAATTGTACAAGTATACTTTAGGAGAATGCAAAGTATTGCAATCATGCCAGAGTTAGTAGAAATAACATTAAACAGTTCACAATGAAAAACAAAGCTTTGTGTTGATTTATGTTTTTTGTATCAGCTGTTTGAAATAAATTATTAAATTAATACTAATGTTACTCTTACGAAAAAAGGAAATCTTGAGGAGCTCTTTCTACCCCTTAGGAGTGAATTCCAAGAAATCCTTTCTTAGTGGGTCTCTGATACAAAAGCTAACTTCCCCACAAATCTGTTCAGTGGTTCTGGAGATTTTGTGATGAATGAATAACATCACAATTAATCGTTTTTGGATTGTATGTATTAACCCATTCACCTACCTCCATTTTAAGAGTGAAGTTGGACCAGAAATTCCAGCAAAAAACAAGTGTAAAATCTACAAATATAGACTAATCAACATAATTTTTTCACCATTTTGTTCCTAATAAAGTGGGTTTTTAATACTATTTTTGTTTTACAAAAAAAAAATTTAAATAATAACTGTTAAAATACAGTAGAGTCTCGATAATCCAAAATAATTGGGACTGAACCCATTTCGGATTACCGAATTTTTCTGATAAAACTGATTTTCCTAAAACACTCTTTTAATGAAAAATAACATAACTAATATGCCCAACATGAAGTATAGTACTTTAGTAATGAACGCAATAAGAGCCTATGATAATACGAATGAGATAATGAACCCTCTAATACAAGAATACGTTTATCTGAAACTTAGTTTTTCATGACAAAAAAGTTGGAGTCACTAGCTGAAATTGAACCCGGGGCCAGCGCTACTTGATGTCGTTGTATTCACCACTAGTTCACGTAATCAGCTAACGGAAGTCGTATGTGTATTTTTGGCCGTTCTCAGTTCTGTGTATCTGTTCGCGCCATTCAGAGACAGACGGTCGGCTGACGAGACGTAGCAGTTGCTCATATGCCACCTAAATAGACTTGCTATACACCTTTGTAACGACACTTTTCTGTGTAATATCTGTGGAAGTCTATGTAAAAAATATTGTGGCTATAGATAATATTTTGTTTTCTATTAATAAAAACGTATAAACGACAAGTTATTTTAAATATAATAAACATTGTCTGACTATGAGTATACTCGTAGTTGTATGAATGGGTTTCTGATAATCACTATGAGTATACTCGTAGTTGTAGGCGAATGGGTTAAGATTATTGAAGTCTTATTGTAATTTATGTTATTATATAAAGTATCTTAAATTGTTACTGGATGTAAAATATGCAGTAATAATAACAAATACTACAGTAATATGAAAATTGTAAACAAGAAAAAGGGAAGACATGTCATCTAAAATAAAGCTGTATAACATAGCAATAAGTCCAACCCAATCAGCTTCCCCATTGTGTAATTCATAATGAATCAAAATTTAAAAACAATTCTTATAAAGTCTGTTGCATGAGTTTGTTTATAATATTTTCTGTATTTTTTTTTGTTTTGTTTTGTTTTTTTTTTTTTTTTTTTTTTTTTTTTTTTTTTTTTTTTTTTGTAATTTCCTAATTGTATGATAGTATAGTAGGAGAGATAGGACATCAGCAAACTTACCTAAGAAGACAAGTCCCATTACACCTTGCAGTAAAGAACAAATAAAGAAAAGTCACCTGACGCTACAAATTTTCAGTGCCACTGGCACTGTCCTCAGGAGAATTGACTCCCTCTTTACTTACCGGAGGAAAGTGCAGTGGCACTGAAAATATTTGGTGTTATGTGACTCCTCTTTTACTTGTTCTCTACTGCAAAGTGTTAGTAGTAGTAGTAAGGACTAATCTTCTTAAATAAGTTTACTAATGCCCTATCTTTCTTAGTATTCTGATTCCTGGCCTAATTCCCTTTATCCTAACCTAAGATAATTGTATGCCAACTGTTAGATTAATATAACAGACAAAATTACAATAAAACAATAGGAGGAAAACTATCTAAACCATGTCCTTGGATGCACCAAATTCACTCAATGTCCTCAGATAGTGGTCTTTCCATGTAGGTGTCTGCACATTTGAATCAGTTCATCTGTTATATGTAATGGGTTCTTTGTGTGGTATAATAAGATATGAGTTTTCCTCTTTTATCTCTTATTTCAATATTGAAATTTAGCCGATGACTCCTAAGACTCAGTCAGATAGGATCCATTGTGTCTTAGTATTTTGATCTTATAGATGTATACCTTTTATTTTGAGTTCAACCACGCTAATTTATTTCTGTCTAAAATAGTTAATTTTTTCTTTTTTTTTTTCCGTACTATTGAGTTTTATAGGATGGCAAGATAGGTTATTTCATGAAATTTTCTCATTTGATAACATTGTAGCTATATTTACAAAGAGTAATAATTTTGATGTTTAATTTTATGTTTAGCTATGATTATTTTTGAAAGAAACTTTGACCATATTTCGAAGGGCGCAATGATTACTGGGTTTGCTGACTGTGACTGATACCTGTTCCCTGCGCTCTTCATGCCTAGGTTACAGAATCCCTTACCACTGGCAGGCCAGGATATTTGAGGAAAATACTAAAAAAACAGGGTCTCAGTTTGATCTCACAATACTAGACAGGATCAAGTTTTGAAGATCCCTCGCATTCGCTGTGAATTTCAAAGGAAAACAATTTGTGTACTCTGCTCCCAAATTATTTAATGAGCTGTCCTCAAGCGTACGTAACAGGCCAGGATGTACTGAAACTTCATTATAACAAAAATGTATATAGTATTTAATGTATAATACAATCTGATACATCCATATATAACTGTACTGAATAACTTATTTATTTTTTTAAATAATTGTAATAAGACTTGAGTTTTTTTGTAAACCAGCATTGTTTGTTGAAAACCGCTCCAAAATAAAGACCTTATTTAATTATTTTTCTTGACAAAAGTATGTACTCTGTAAAAATTAAGTATTTTTAATTTGATCATGTTAAAGTCTTTCAGTATATTTGTTAATGACCTTGTAGAGAAAGCTGATATGAAAAAAGGAACAAACCACTCCCCTCATTAAAGCTCTTATTGGTCCAAAGACTAGTCCTATACCTTGTCAGACCATTTCTCCTGATTGTTTTAAGTATGTTTTACAATGAGTTTATTTTCATGTTATTTTATTATTTTATCATTATTTTATTGTCCTTACTGCATACTTTTCAAATAATATGCGAATGCATAAGATTGAAGAAATAGTTATTATATTTTTAGGTTAAGTTAAAGGGTACTAGGCCAGGAATTAGTATATTGAAGAGATAGGACATCAGCAAACTTACCTTAGAAGACAAGTTCACTAACACCAGAGTAGACGTAACATACACAAAATAATTACACAATCATATGAATTTTCGGTACCACTGGCACTTTCTTCTAGTGAGTAGAGAGGAAGAAAGGCACTCTATACTCACCTCAAGAAAGTGCCAGTGGTACTGAAAATTTGTGTGATT